>CAUHTR010000312.1:0-150501 GCA_959609185.1 Schmidtea polychroa
TGGGCACCGCTATAACAGGACTCGCTAGCACAACCCCCCCCGGGGGTAAAATTTTTTCCTAAGTCTAAAGAGTTACATTTTTTTCAAGGTCATTTGTAGAACAAAGACACATAGATTCATCAAGTCATTGAAAGCCAAAGACCATGACTCATTCGGATGACTCATAAAATTTCAAGGTCATTTGTAGAACAAAGACAATGGACTCATTCAAGGTCATAGACTCATTCACGGTCATTTAAACAAAGACCATGACTCATCAAGGTCATTCTCAAGTCGTATGATCATTCAAGGTATTTTCAAGGGTCGTATGACTCATAAAAATTTCAAGGTCTTTGTAGAACAAAGGACATTTTTTTTTTTCAAAGGGTCATTGTAGAAACCAAAGACATTTATTTTTTCAAGTTCACTGTAGAACAAAGACATTTTTTTTTTTCAAGGTCATTTGTAGAACAAGACATTATTTTCTATAGCATATATTATTTTTCAAAATATTATTATTTTTATTATTATTTTTCAAAATATTATTAACTGTGCAGCGGAGCCCCTACTTTTCGGGGCGCCAGAACTTTTTGAGTTTTCAAAATTATTTAAATATTGATACAATTTTGAAGCTTCGGTGCAAGACCTTTCGAATGACTATTGAAACGTATCATCATCATCATATCATAAAGTTCTTAACATTTTCCGAGCACATTTTCAAGGTCATTTGACTATTTATTTTATTTTTCAAAATAATTATTTCAAGGTAATATATTATTTTCAAAATATTATATCTATTCAAGCGTTCATATATTATTTTTCAAAATATTAATTTCAAGGTCATTGCTAGAACATAAGACATTTATTTTCTAAGTCATTGTAGAACAAAAGACATTTATTTTTTCAAGGGTCATATTATTATTTTTCAAATATTATTATTTCAAGGTCATTTGTAGAACAAAAGACATTTATTTCAGGTCATATTTATTATTTTCAAAATATCATTATTGTCAAGTATTTGTAGAACAAAGACATTATTTCAAAGGTCACTGTAGAACAAAGACATTTATTTTCAAGGTCATATTATTATTTTTAAATTTTTAAAGGTTCCCCGCCAACGAAAATTATTCATCGATAGCTCATTTAAAGCTCAATCCAAGACTTTCGAATGAGCCATATATCTCGTTATTTCCAATTATTATGTCTAAAGATATATTATCTATTAGTATTATATTATTTTATATTAGTTATTATTATTACTTATTATATTATTTATTATTATTATTATATTATTATTATTATTATTATTATTATTATTTTATTATTCTTATATGATTAGTATTATTCTTATTATTATTATTAATTATATTAATCTATATACTCCGAGTCATATTATCATAGTCTATCCGACAAAATATTTTGTCCCCCTATGGGGTAATGCTCACAAGGGTACTGCTCACGCTCAACAAATCAACAAAACATACATTTATTTAAACAATAAAATAATGTAAAATTAACAAAGGTAAACTAAATATTGATGTACTATCGCAGCAATATTGTTTGAAATTGGTAACGTAGAATTGATTTTCAGAGATTCTATTGATCCTTTGATTGTTGAATTTCTCTTAATAATAATTCAATCTTTTTTAACAACTAATCATGCTTTTATCAATTATTTTCATATTCATTTTATTTTCAACAATAGAGTTATTGAAAACCTTAATATGATCAATCAATTCAAATTTTATATTTTGTATATATTCAAATGATAGTTCATAACTGTTTTCTAAATTCTCCAATCTTGAGATATTCTTTTTCCTGATGCTTTGACCATTTTGGTTTGTCGAGAATATATAAATATCATCAACTTGGCTGTATTCGGACAAACACATATTGATTTATTAAAAGACTCCACTGTTATTGTTGTATTGTGTGACACACACTCGTTATAATAATTAGCAATATGAATATAGTTTTCATGGTGTATCAAATCAAAAACCTGTCTTTTACATTTATAGTCTATCAACCAATCAAAATCATCCGGTATTAATATAAATAAAACATCATAATTTAAATTATTGTAAAAATGTCTCATTTTATGAAAATCTTTTAAGGGAAATCGTCAACAATAAATATATGGAAAGCTAAGTTCCTGGTCGAACGGACCGAAAAGATAATAGAAGGTAATCACATCGATTATCAAGATATGATCAATTCGATTGCCGGAAACGAAAAAAATTCTATTTTAATAGGATTTTTAATTGTCTATGCGACGATCAGATGAAGTGGACCCGAATATAGTAGGGTTCGCTTATATGAAAATAATAATCGAAAAGAAGTCTATGGGACTCTGAACACTATTATCAGTGGTCTCAAGAAGTAATACTTTTAAATCTTATTTTATTGATATTTATTTTCTAGATAATCAAGTCAAAGTTTCAGCCCTGATTGAAGCAATGGCGGCTGGGCGTCTTGAATCAACTCGCCAGAAATGCGAAAGAAATAGATCGCCAGAAAATTAAATTTAAAAAACTATCTAAAACTTGCAAAGGTGTTGCTATTTTTGTATGTTTATGTCGATTTTTTAAATAAAAATTTTGTATAGTTATTTTGTTTGATTTTTTAAATAAAAGTTAAATAAAAGTTTAAATAATAATTTACAGGACACTAAGATTTATTAATTAACACATTCACAGTCGTCATCTCCACATTGCATATATTTTCAAACGACATGATTAATACAATCATTCGTAATATTATCTTTAGATTCATCTTTAGGTTCCTCTATAGGTTCATCTATAGGTTCATAGTTCTCTTGAGTTTCTTCCTCATCAATTTCTTGAGTTCTTCCTCATCATCAAATCCTGTATCTTGACTCTCAACTAACCAGCCGATATTTAAGGCATTGTAATAGATAATATATCCCTCAATTTTCACACCAGATATTTCTGCTAACTTTTCCAAACAAAAAGTTGATTAAAAATTCTAAATAATAAAATAATTTGGTAATTAATTAATCATGTTAACCTTTTCTGCAGTCATTTTTTCATCACTTTTAAAACTATTATATACGTTTGTTTATAGATTTTCTTTGTTAAATTTGCATGTCATTTGCATTTATGTTGCCATTAATAAAGAGAAAAAACAAATCTGACTAATACATTATTAAATATAACATTAAAAATATTGTGAAAGTCTAGCAGAAATAATTTTCCAAATAGGAGAATATACATCATTATTATCAACTTTATATCCCTGGATTGCAATTGTATATACCAATTTCATTTTCTTTGAAACTGATTCATCAAAAGCATCATAAAATCTTGCATATCTATTGTTGAACCATGCATGTTGATTACATGATAGATTCGAATCTATCCGTTTAAAAACATCATCAATAGTTTTGACATCAATCATTGAAAGCGTGCCGGATAAGAATTGAAATTAGTTGGAATTAGCTTGACTGGTGCAACCAATTTCATATTGATTTCTTCTTTCAAAAAAAACATTTTGTAGTTGGGAACATTTGAACTGGGTTGTACCATTCTTTAGGTTTTCAGTGCTTGAAATTTTCTTGGTCATCGTGAATAATGAATAAATTGAAATGTTACAGGGTTTTTATACCTTTGACTCATGCATATCAACCAATCAGATTATAGCATGTCTTTGTTTAAATTGCATTCAAAATGCATCGATGTTGCATTGTACATGTTTTGTTATATGTTTTATTATTAATGTTTTAATTATTACATGTTCTATTTACAGAATTATTATTTCATTATTATTAATGTTTTTATTATCATTAGTATTAATGTTTTTACTATTATTACTATTATTAATATTACTAATTATCAAATATATAAAACTAAATAATGAAAACTAAATAACATTTATTTAAAAACATTTAATTCGCCAAGTTCTTCATATGGTGAAAATCCCGAAGGGTTAACCAAACCCATTCAACATATCGTTGATATCTGGCTTTGCAGCAGGAACAGCTATTGAAACATAAATATTCAGGATCCATATGTTTCATTGATCGGTTTATCTTGACATCCCACAGAAATTGATGGAAAATTTCCAATATCCTTATCCCGTAACATTGAAAACTAAATCAGGGATTAATTCTGTATGCTTGTTATATACTGCGGCATTGATATGGATAATAAAATGCTAATTCTTTAGCATGACTGCAACATATTCTTCTGAAAAAAATATAGTATTTAAATTTGTAAAAAAAAATAAAAATTCCATAATTATCTATTTCCTTCATTAAATTCGCAGCGCTCGGAATTTTGTACATAGTGAAAATAAATGAAATCTAAACAAAAAACCGTTTGTTTAAATCAATCAATAACCAATTAGAAATTAACCAATTAGAAATCGACCAATGAAATTATCTCATTTCGAACATTGTCAACAAATTCTCTATACTCTAAATTTCTCAACCCCAACATGACAACCTTTCCACTAGCAAACACGTTGACACATATAGGGTTATATTTTAATAGTCTTAGTGCCGGAAACAATTCCGGTTCAAACATACAATCACATTTTTCGACATGTATATAGATTGATACTATGTCCCATATCCATAGTAACGGTAATTGATTGGATTTTAATATTATTTATTCGATATTGTAATTTATTAATATCCAAAGGTTTCTTACATCCCATGATTCGGCATTTACCAGTCTTGAAAAATATTATCGGATATTTCCCGCTTCTATCGATAATTTGCTGAGGTTTCCCTGGTGGGAACCTCATATTCGATACATCAAAATTTCTCGATAATTTATATTTGCTAACATTATTAAATCATTTATGAAAAATTAGTCTTTATATACAAATTGAGCACGAGTTCATTAAATCATCGAATATAAACAAATACACATATATAAAATTTTTGAAATGGAATTAAGAAATGATGCAGTATACCAAATCGTTGGTCCGAGTGGTAGTGGAAAAACATTATTTGTTTGTAAATTACTAAAATCAAATTTATTCAAATCAAAATTCAACAGGATTTATTGGCATAGGGGTGCTGATGAAGAACATGGATTAACTCAATCAAGTTTCTGTAAATTAAAAAACATGAAAATAGTAAAGGGATTCGATAAAAACTGGTCCAGCCGATTAAAGAAAGGCGATGTCATTATTATCGATGATTTGTATCAAGAAGCTAATAAAGAAAAGATTTTAATAATTTATTTACAAAGATCAGCAGACATGTTGGTGTAACAGTTATTTTCATAACACAAAATCTATTTCATCAAGGTGGGGCACATCGAACACGTAATTTAAATGTACAATATTTAGTTATTTTCAAGAATCCTAGAGATGCAACAGTGATTGATTTTCTTGCACGTCAAGCATACCCTAACAATCGTAATTTTCTTATCAGTGCATTTCAAGATGCTACAAAAATACCTCATGGATATATATTTCTGGATTTCACACAACAATGTCCGATGATTTACGTGTAAAAACAGATATTTTCAACCCAAAAGGTGCCATGGTTTATAAACAAAGTTGAAAACCTCTATGAATAATAATGTTTCTAAAAGCAAGGGTGAAAAATATTAAGAAATTAAGAAAAGGTATTAGAAAAGACTATTAAAGTTCCAAAAGTTCACCAACAACTAGTTATACACCATCTAAAAAACTTGTAACTGAAAATTTCTCTGCAATGAATCTTATTTCGAAAATCCTAAACCTAAACGTAAAACCCGTAAAACCCGTAAAAACGGTAAAAAAGTAGTTAAAAATCATCGCAGTTTTCCATTTTTTAATGCATTGTTAAAGGCCCCGAGTATAAAAAAGAATGAATATATTGCAATCATTCCCAAATTTGTTGTCGATGATTTACTCAATATTATACTTAAAGTAGTCAAAGGCAAAATTAAAATCAGTAAATCGAAAAAACATTTATTGAGCAAACATAGGAAACCATTGTTATCTTTAGTAAATAATAAAAATCGTAAGCAAATGAGAAAAATTATATATAAACAACAAGGTGGATTTATTGGCGCATTAATACCTCTGGCATTATCATTATTAGGTGGAGTTGTAGGAAATCAATCATAAACAATGGGTGCTAATCCTTCATTGCCCGACATTAAATTTAATTTTAAATCTTCTTGTTGTAATGGAGAAGATTTGGACGAACCCAGAAGACGAAGCCGGTTTCGGTGGAGTGGCAAAATTAAACAAAAGAGTTCCGAATTCGAAAAAAGAAACCCAGAAGTGGTTATCAGATCAGCTTGCGTACAGTTTGAACAAACCAATGCGGAAAAGATTCCAACAAGAGCGTATAAAACATTTGGTATTGACGATTTATGGCAAATGGATTTGATGGAGATGATACCTTATTCGAAAATTAACAATGGGAATAAATATATTTTAACATGTATTAATGTATACAGTAGGTTTGCACGAGCAATACCTGTCAAGGCAAAATCTGCAGAAGAAATGTCCAAGGCAATTAATATTTTATTTAAAGACGGACATCCTAATAACTTGCAAACAGATTTAGGTATTATTATTATTATTATTATTATTATTATTATTATTATTATTATTATTATTATTATTATTATTTTAGGTAAAGAATTCTACAATAGTAAAGTTAAGCAAATCCTCGATAAATTGAAAATAAATCACTATTCGGTACATTCTCAATACAAAGCTGCCCATGTTGAAAGATTTAATCGAACATTGAGAGATAGATTAAAGAAATTGTTCGTGCATCAAGGTAATAAAAAATGGGTAAATGCTTTACCGAAAATAATAACAAGTTATAATCATTCATCACATCGAGGACTGAATGGATTGAGACCGGTTGATATTACATCAAAAACATCAGTATCTAAGAAATCTGTAAAAATTGCAAAACCTAAATATAAAGTCGGTGACCATGTTAGAATTAGTAAAATTAGTGCATCACCATTTATTAAAAATTTTGATACAATTGGAGTGATGAAGTCTTTGTAATTTCAAAAATAAATACTAAACAGAATCCTGTAATGTATGTCATCAAAGACAATGATAATAATATTGTACAGGGGAAATTTTATGAGCAGGAATTACAAGTCATTCCTCCCCAAAAGTATTTAGAATTCAAAAAATATTGAAAACTAAAAAGGTCGGTAAGGATAAACAATACTATGTCAAATGGCATGGTTATCAAAACCCGTCATGGATATCAGCAAAAGACCTAGTAAAGTGAATTTTTATACTATTTTGCCGAGCAATAGTTGTCCATTAATTCATCCAGAAAATCAAGCAAGCAAATTCATCATCGAACTCCAAAACCCCATCTATTTGGATAATGACTGGGAAGTTGCTCTGTTGGATTTTACATTTGTATACAATTTATTCCCGATCTATAGCAAATCCGTTATTGAATATAATAAGAAAGTAGCAGTAACGGAATATATTAGTGTTCTTATTGATAAAGATAGTTATAACTTGACGAGTTCATCGAAATCAAGGAAACCTATAATTATGATGATGGTCAATATATATACATGAATTGCTTGAATAAGCCATTCGAAATTATATTTTCTACAGTGGCTGATGCTAAACGTCTTGGATTTACTGATTTACGTAATGTATTTAATGATACAGTCAAAATAAATCTCTCTACACTTCCAAAATCTAATAATTTAGTGGAATTAAATTTAAGCTATCATACATTGAAATAACAGAGCATGCATATACTTTTAAAGATAATTTATATATTACAGACCTCGAACAATTACAAACTTATTTAGGTGAGAATTGTAGCGATATTTAACAGTTTTTGAGCTTCAAAAAGATAAAGTATTTAGATTTAGTATAAATTCTAATCTTAGTCAAGTTAAATTTGACTCAAATTTGACAAAAACATTAGGATTGATTAAACCAGTATGTACACAAAATGAACAAATTTGTGAAGGAACAAACAACCGAAAATCCTTAAACATCATCAGCAAATGTTCATTTACAGTAATATCGTGGAACCAGTTATTGTTGGCGATTCTAGTGTTCCTTAATGAAATCTATATGGATTGAAAAACATGATCAAGATGAAGTTGTACAAATCAATGTAGAAAATCCCATGTATCTACCTGTTTCAACATCTTGTATAAACAATATAGAAATAAATATAAGAGATGATTCTGGTCAATTAATCGAATTTCCAAAAGGTTCAAAAACTCATTTGACATTACATTTTCGTAAAATAAATGGCTAATTCTGATATTATTAGTATGTATAGTGGTAGCCAATCTGGTGGTGAATTACCATATTTTATTGGTAAACAGTACGGATCAGGATGGTTGAGAACAATTGGTAGATTTGCCCTGCCTATTCTTAAACGTATTGGTAGTTTTGGTATGAAAACTGCAAAAGATGTTATTATGAATGAACAGAAAAATATTACCATCTCTAAAAACAAATGCTTTAGCAGAATTAGGGAAAGTTTTACCCGGGGTTGCAGGTATGTTTCAAAAAGAAAAACCTCCAGCTCCAGCTCCAGCTCCAAAACGTAAAAGACATGGAATATCACGTATAAACAAACGAATGAAAGGACATGGAACTATATTTGCAAAATGATTTGTGGTAAATCTGAATTATGTATATTTGATAGACCGTCGCCCCAGGCTGTAATAGAATTTGGGGCATTTGAGGAAGTTTTTCCTATGAATTCAATTACCGATAGTAGAAATGATATCGAGTTTTATATTAATGGTTCGCAAACCGAATATTTAGATTTGAACGATACTTTATTGACTGTTCAGATTAAGGTTGTAGATAAAGATAGAAAGTTTGGATGCCAATGCAGATGTAATACCGAACAATTTCCTGTTTCATACTCTGTTTAAAGATGCCGTGTTGGGATTTAATAATATCAAGATTGAGGGCGGAAATAATACATTCATTCACAAGGCATTAATAGAAACTATTTTAAATTACAATTCCGATACTAAAAATACATGTCTTACTCCTATGGGCTATGCAGCAGCAGATGATGAAAGAAAAAAGTGGGTAAAAGGCTCAAAGGTTTTCACCATGTGCTCATCATTACAACTTGATTTTATGGATCAACCGAAATATTTACTACCGGGAGTTAATGTACATATTAGACTGAAAAGGTCTGATTCTGCATTATCTCTTACTAGTGCAACTACTGCACCAATATGTCAATTAGTTGATGCAAAATTATTGGTGAGAAGAGTTCGAGTAGACCCTTCAGTATTAGCTGGTCATCAATTGGGTCTTAATTCAAAACATGCAATTTATCCATTAAAAACAAAGGAAATTGTACAATTTGCTATTGCTAAAGGTGCTTCATCATTCTATAAAGAACAAATATTGGTGACAGAAGAATGCCTAATTTTATTCTGATAACATTTCAAAGTGAAGCACAATATAATGGATCATATACTGCATCCAGCTCGATTTTCAAAACCTTTGGTGTTACATCATTGACTTTGTCGAAAAATACTGATTATAGAGAAACATATATTCAAGATTTCGAGAATGATAATTACTGCGCGACATATATGCAGAGTATTGTTAGAAATCTGGGTTATTTAGATAAAAATTTGAATTGCGGAATAACTCTAGAAGATTTTAAAAGCAAATACCCATTTTTTTACATTTGTTTTAGCCCCTGATTTTGATTTAAATCAAAGTCAATTACCTCAAAATGGAAATTACGACTGGATATAAAGTTTGCAAGAGCTATTACTGAACCAGTACATGTTATAATATATGGAGTATTTGAAAATGAAGTTCAAATTACTGCAAATAGAACTGTGTTGGTATAAATGTATACAGAAACATAAAAAAGTTATCATGGAGTAAGTTGTTTTTTTATACTCTGGATTTATTTAAATAGTTCTGTTCAGGTCAATAAAATCGGAAAACAGATATTGGGAAATGAATTTGTTGGAGTTTTTCCTCTTGATAAAATTCCATATTTGAGCAATAATCAAGCAATAATCGTCAATACTCAATCGTCTCATCTTGGTGGAGAACATTGGATAGCTATATATGTGAAACCTGGTAATATATTCGTGTTCGATCCTATGGGTTTTTATTACCCTGCTTTGTTGATATCAAAACTACAAACAATGGGGAAACCTATTGTGTATAATAAAACTATGTTTCAAAATCCCTTGACCCAAACATGTGGTCAACATTGTTTAGCTTGGTTATTGTACAAAAAAATTTGATGTTTAATAAATGTATTCCTTTCCTTTATTGTTGTGGTTATTAATATTATTATTTTGAAAAAATATTATTATTTTGAAAAATATTATTATTTGAAAAATATTATTATTTTTAATTAATTTTATTATTATTTGCGTAAATATTATTAATTCTACATAAAGAACACATTTGCCTGATGCATGCACAGTGCAAGTTAACAAAGGCATGACTAACAAAGGCAGTCACATGTTTTTCTGAATGATTTATGTTACATACATGCATGCGTCTGTGATTGGTTGAGTTAGTAAAATATTCAGTGTAAATGTATGTGTGTCTATATTCTCATTGGTTGGGACAGGAAAATATTCATTCTCTTTATAAACATTGACAAATCTAAAATTTGTCACAATTATTTCAAAATTTTTAAAAATCTATTCAAAATGGCAAACAATAATATAATCGCATCTTGAGAGGACTCTTGACGAGTGGTAATTTATTTTATTTTATTTTATTTTATTTTATTTTTATTTAGATATAGTAGATTGGTTTGAAGTCACAGAAAACGAAGATATTCTGAATCTGGATAATATATTCGGTAAATTTATTATTATTATTTTAATTTTTATTATTATTTTCTTTAGAACCTATCATCATTAGCGATGATGAGGAAGATGATACAGTTTTTTATGGGAGAAATGAATGCCCCAGTTAATGATGGGCAAAACAATATTGTCAAAGAAAAAAGTAAATTTAAATATTTTTTCATTTTATTAAATTAATTTTTTTCATTTTAGAAAATGTTTCAATTTTCAATGTCGATATTGACGATGAAATTATTAAAAGCATCTCTGAAGATGATGTAGTTTTTATGGGAGAAATGAATGCCCCAGTTAATGATGGGCAAATCAATGTTGTCAAAGAAAAAAGTAAATTTAAATATTTTTTCATTTTATTAAATTAATTTTTTTCATTTTAGAAAATGTTTCAATTTTCAATGTCGACGAAGAAATTATTAAAAACATCTCTGAAGATGAAAGCCTGTCTGAAGAAGAAGAAAATGATTTATGCCTGTCTGAAGATGATTCCGATATGGATTCGTTATGTTAGATTTATTTATTTTTAATATATTTTTTATATGCTTTTAAAATTTATAAGGAATTTTTAAATATTTTCATATTAATTTCATTTATTTCTTAAAAACTTTTGTAATTAATTTATAACGAATTTATGATGAATTTATGAAGAAAATGATTTATACCGAATTAATAAGAAAATGATTTATGAAGAAAATGCTATATGCCTAAATTAAGAAGAAAATGATTTATGATGAAAATGCTATATGCCCAAATTAAGAAGAAAATGATTTAGGATGAAAATTAAGAAGAAAATGATTTATAATGAAAATTATGATTTATGACCAAAATAATGATGAAAATGATTTATGCCCAAATTAAGAAGAAAATGATTTATGCCCAAATTAAGAAGAAAATGATTTATGCCCAAATTATGATTTATGACCAAAATAATGATTTATGATGAAAAATGATTTATGAATTTATGATGAAAATGATTTATAACCAAAATTATGAAGAAATTATGCCTAAAATTATGATGAAAATGATGAAATTTATGAAGAAAATGATTATATGAAGTAAATACTACTTTTTTGAAATATAATGAAATTATTGTGAAAATATTTAAAATTATAGTTATAAAATAAAACCTTGTAGTTTGCTATGTGCATCTACAATAGTTAAAATACTTATAATATTAATAATAATAATAATAATAATAATGTAGTCTACAGTGAGCACGTAGCTACATAGTAGTCTGCAGTCAGCATGCAGCTACTGCTCTCTAATAATATTAATAATAATAATAATAATAATAATGTAGTCTACAGTGAGCACGTAGCTACATAGTAGTCTGCAGTCAGCATGCAGCTACTGCGCTCTAATAATATTAATAATAATAATAATAATACTAATAATAATAATAATAATAATAATAATAATTGACCCATAATTTCTACTAGTAGTTTGCAACTACATCTCTCTTATAATAATAATAATTGACCCATAATTTCTACTAGTAGTTTGCAACTACATCTCTCTTATAATAACTTTAAATTAATAATAATAATAATAATAATTGACCCATAATTTCTACTAGTAGTTTACAACTACATCTCTCTTATAATAATTGACCCATAATTTCTACTAGTAGTTTGCAACTACATCTCTCTTATAAAAATAATAATAATAATAATAAAAATAATAATAATACTTTTAAATTTCCACGTCTTTGTTAGTTTTGATCTAATAATATACCCTTTATTAATAATTGTTAATAGTTATCCCGTTTTATTGTCTAATAAAACTGAATAACTACTAACAATTGATAATAAAGATATTACAACAATATTACAACAATATTTAGATAATTATTAAATAAATTTATTAATAGGTAAATTATATCCTCGTTATTGTGTTTCTTCGACTGGGCATACTAAAGTATGTCACAAAAATATGAGAAAATACTATGGGCATAAATTCTATGGAATCAAATACTATTTATGCCCAATATGCCAGACTTCCCAACCTATAAAATATAGTGATTTTTATAATAGTCATTCTAATCATTTAAACCAATTTCCATCAAATAAAAAGAAACTTTTTAATAAGTTAAATAAAAATAATACAGCACAAAATATCAAAACTATAAATAAAAATGTGAATAGCACAACACAAAATACTAAACATATCAAAAATGTGAATAGCACAACACAAAATACCGAACATATCAAAAATAAAAATGTGAATAGCACAGCACAAAATGTAATTAATAATGTAATTAATAATGTAAATAATAATGTAAATAAAAAACGGCCTGCTGTTACTCCTGTGTCTTGTGTTCCATCTAAAATTGTTAAAGTTATTGATGGTGGTGATGAAATAGATAATATTCTAAATAATATATTAAATAATAATCAAATAGGTGGTTCAGTTGATATAGACAACGAGCCAGAAATAGAATTAGATTTTAAGGGGGCTAGAAAAAATCTAAGGTTTGACGTGGAGAAAGACGCCTTAGTACAAATATCCATAACACCAAAAATTATTCAAAAATTAATATCAGAAATGAACGGTATGGGGCCCGTTAAAATTCAGTTCACGGTTCTGATTCAATTTGAGAAAGACGGCGAATTAAAGGATAATTTCTTTTCTAATAACGCCGAACTTTTTAATAAATGGCATCACTAAATTAAATAATAAGATAGAAAAATTTACATATTTAGGTAGCGGATGGCGGGTTGTTAAAATTAAAGAAATCGACTTTATAATAAATAAGTATAAGATTATGAATAGGTTAGCTGGACATAGTTATATCCCCACCCCAGCGGCTTTAAAGTCTAAAAAAGCCATTGTTAATATTAAGAACACAGATGATATGTGTTTTATATACAGCGTTCTAGCCCTCTTAAAGCGTGATGTTATACGCAGAAATAAACATCGAGTTAGTGCTTACCAAAATTATTTGGATGAAATTAATTTTGACCCCATTAGTGAATGCCCTATGAGATTAAGTAACATCCCAAAATTCGAACGCAAAAACCGTGAACTTAACTTAGCGATTAATGTTTTAATATATAGAAATAAGCCAGCTAAACCTGTCAGCAATGATGATGATTATATCCCTCATCACCCCCAGTTAGACATTATTCACCGATCTAAGGTCATAGGTGGTGAACCAATATATTTACTTTTATTAGAAGACGGTGATAATTTTCATTACACCGCAGTTTTTGATCTTCAAAAACTAATGAATTCACACCCAAATAGCTCCTGTCACCTTTGGATTCGCGTCAACTGGTGCCCACATTGCCTTAATGGCTTCAGACATAGGAGCGCTTATGATATCCATGTAGACCTATGCCGTAAGAATCAAATAGGTTCTACTTTATATACATTACCTAAAGAGAAAAATTTAATATTTTCAAACTACGCAAAAACAGTAACCCCGCCATTCGTAATATATGCAGATTTTGAGTCGATTTTACCTGAGGATATCACACACCATCAGAAACATATGCCGATAACAGCAGGCATGTTACTAATTAATAATTATAACAAAACTAAATTTTATTATGAGTTTGTTGGTGAGGATTGCGTGCTGTCTTTCTTGCATAAGGTGGAGGAAATTGCTGTCACAATTGTCCTGCCATATTACGAAATTAACTGTAATAAACCTATGCAAACCTTGTCTTTCGCTGAAGATCGTGCTTTCTTTGATTCCAGGACCTGCTATCTTTGTAAAAAATTTATTAGAGATAGAGTTAGGGACCATTGTCACTTCACAGGTAAGTATCTTGGTGCTGCCTGTAGGAAATGTAATGTGTCTCGCAGAATTCAGAGACAGTTACCAGTTGTTTTTCACAATTTGAGGGGATACGATCTCCATCATATTTTGAAGTATGGTTTGAGTAATTTTCCATCTTGGAATTGAATATTATTCCAACCACTACGGAAAAATTTATCTCTCTCATCGCGTACATTAACAAATTGCCTGTTCGTTTTATTGACAGCATGCAGTTTGTTAATTCATCACTTGCAAAAGCTGTTAAGACTCTTTCCGATCTGCCTTTAACTTCTTCTGTTTTTGATGGCGCAATTGTTCGAGCAAAAGGTATCTTCCCTTATGACTTCGCTACATCTCTTGAGGTCCTGGAATCAACTCTTGAACTACCTCCTATTTGGGATTCTGTGTCTAATGATGAATATGAATTAGCCCAAGTTATTTGGACTCAACAAAATTGTAACAATATGTTAGACTATATGTTAACATACCTTAAACTTGACGTGTTTCTCCTCGCAGATTATTTTACACAATTCCGTGAAAAGGCCATTGCATACAATGGTCTTGAGCCTCTAAATTTTTATGGCATTCCCGGTATGTCATGGGCCTCAGCGCTTATGACATTAAAGGAACCCATTGAACTTTTACAGGACATGGAAATGTTTAATTTCTATGAAGGAGGGATACGGGGTGGGTTAACATTTGTTAACAAACATTATGTTGCAAGTTCTGAAGACACAGAACTCTTGTATATAGACATAAATAACTTGTATGGTTGGGCCTTAAGCCAAAATCTTCCGTATGCTGATTTTGAATGGGTGTATGATGACCTTGATTCTGTCTTGTATGAATGTAAGAATGCTGATATCGATAACCTTCCATATGGGTATACTATGGAGGTTGATATTGATATCCCTGATTGTGTGCATGATTATTTGAATGATTTTCCGATTGCTCCGGAAAAAATGTGCCCGCCAGATTCGAAAGTTGAGAAGTTAATGCTCACGCATTGGCCGAAGAAGAACCATGTTCTTCATTGGCGACTTCTCAAATTGTATATTGAATTGGGGGCTTTAATTAAAAATGTACATAGGGCAATTAAATTTAAACATGCACCCATTTTTAAAGAATACATATCAACTAATACAAATTTGCGCTCAAATTCAACATGCGAGCTGCATAGAGATTTATACAAATTATTTAATAATAGTCTGTATGGGAAATCCGTGGAAAACCTTAAAAAACGGATGAATTTGAGGCTATGCAATTCAGCTGAAAAGATGATTGTATATGCTTCAAAGCCGACTTTCAGGAAATCAATTAAAATTGCTGATGACCTGATTGCTGCACATCTGTATAAGGATTCTATATGTTTAGACAGGCCTAGCTACATTGGTCAATCTGTGCTAGACCTGTCTAAACTGAGGATGTACCAGTTACAGTATATCGAATTGGCCAAATATAGAAATGAATTTAACTGTGATATTAATATCGTTGCCGGCGATACTGACTCCTTTTTTCTTGAGGTTAGGCACTGTAAGCTTGACACTCTTTTGCCGGCAATGATTCGTGACAATCTTTTAGACACTTCCAACTATGACCCGGCACATCCCTTATACTCTAGAAACCTTGATTCTGTGATAGGTAAATTTAAAGATGAAAGTAAAGGTCTAGGGTATAAGGAATGGGTTTTCTTAAGACCCAAGTGCTATAGTTTGTTAGGGGCTAAAGATCATTTGAAAGCAAAAGGAGTCAGGTTAATAGGTACAGAAATTAAGCACGAATCATATTTAGAATGCTACAATAACAACGTAGTATTTTCTGTACCACAAAGTAGGATAGGGACGCGGAACCATCAATTGTTTACATTTAAAAACAATAAAATCGCATTGTCAAACAACGACGACAAGCGGTTTTGGGTGGGGAAAAATTCCAGTCTGGCATATGGGCATTATTTAGGATTTGAGGAAACAGATGCTGGCCAAGTATTAAATCATGAGGAGATTGGTGGCCAAGTTTTTAATCCTGAGGAGATTGGACCGCTTTTTGGTGGAGAAAGCCCATCTTTCGATGATCCAGACAGCCCTATAAACAATGTTGATTTAACAGACATTGATGATATTGTTTTATCAGATTAATATATCTTTTTTAAAAAAAAATGTTTTTGTATTCTTTATATATATTTTATTGAAAACTCGTTATAGTTTTCACCATTCTTTCTATGCTTAAACATTATATTTAATTAATTATCGAAAATGTTTCAGCATAGAAAGGATATTATTTGTAAATTTTTATTTTGTGATTGTTTTTATATATTTGGTATACAAGCAGTCAGCATGCATACTGCTCTCTAATAATAATAATAATGTAGTCTACAGTGAGCACGTAGCTACATAGTAGTCTGCAGTCAGCATGCAGCTACTGCTCTCTAATAATAATAATAATAATAATAATAATAATAATAATAATAATAATAATAATAATAATAATAATAATAATAATAATAATAATAATAATAATAATAATAATAATATTTGATTGGCTATCTCAATTTTTATAAATATAAAACAAAAGTAATTTATTTATTAAGAAATTTATTAAGAAATTTATTACTAATGATTTCTACGAGTAAAACTGATGAATGTGTAAATCATTTGGTATCATTATTATTATTTTGTCAATATTTATAAAAATGTTACTTATAGCAAAGAAGTCCAACCTATTCCGAAATTTCATCGAAATTTTTTAACAATGCAGTTGAAGATTTTATAAATAATCATGATACTTACACTGATAAGCAAATCATAAATATTTTAAAAATTTTCAAACATTCCTCTATTGAATATTTGAGGGATTTATTTAATTATGAGAAATCCATTTTAAAGTTATCCTGTTATTTAATGTACTTAGAAAAAATAGCGGTAAACAACGAATCACTGAATGAATACTTTTGGAGTTGTATGTTTTTAAGGTTGAAACCTGTATATAGTAGATTGATTTATGAATGGATAGCAAAAGCCGATTTGATTGAAAATAAGCTAACGAAAAAACTGAACGATATTAAGAAAAGGTATTTGACTTGTTCAATTTGTAAAGAAAATCAAGTTTCGGTTTTGTATTTACCGTGTGGTCACGTGATTGTTTGTTCTGAGTGTCACAAGAAGACTATTCGCAAGTGTCAAGCCTGTTCATCACTAATTAATGAATATCATACTATATACATGTAAATCAATATTTAATTTTATTGTTTAAATAAATGTATGTTTTGTTGATTTGTTGAGCGTGAGCAGTACCCTTGTGAGCATTACCCATAGGGGGACAAAATATTTTGTCGGATAGACTATGAGTATATAGACTCGGAGTATATAGATTAATAATAATAATAATAATAATAAATAATAATAATAATAATAATAATAATAATAATAATAATAATAATAATAATAATAATAATAATAATAATAATAATAATAATAATAATAATAATAATAATAATAATAATAATAATAATAATAATAATAATAATAATAATAATAATAATAATAATAATAATAATAATAATAATAATATTAATAATAATAATAATAATATCTTTAGAAATAATAATTAAAATAACGAGATATATGGCTCATTCGAAAGGTCTTGGATTGAGCTTTAAAATGAGCTATCGATGAATAATTTTCGTTGGCGGGAACCTTTAAAAATTTAAAAATAATAATATGACCTTGAAAATAAATGTCTTTGTTCTACAGATGACCTTGAAAATAAATGTCTTTGTTCTACAAATGACCTTGAAAATAATAATATTTTGAAAAATAATAATATGACCTTGAAAAAATAAATGTCTTTGTTCTACAAATGACCTTGAAAATAATAATATTTTGAAAAATAATAATATGACCTTGAAAAAATAAATGTCTTTGTTCTACAAATGACCTTGAAAATAATAATATTTTGAAAAATAATAATATGACCTTGAAAAAATAAATGTCTTTGTTCTACAAATGACCTTGAAAATAATAATATTTTGAAAAATAATAATATGACCTTGAAAAAATAAATGTCTTTGTTCTACAAATGACCTTGAAAATAATAATATTTTGAAAAATAATAATATGACCTTGAAAATAATAATATTTTGAAAAATAATAATATGACCTTGAAAATAATAATATTTTGAAAAATAATAATAAAATAGTCAAATGACCTTGAAAAATGGTCTCGGGAAAATGTTAATAACTTTTATACTACTAATGATAAAAATTATTTCTATGGCTCAAAAGATTTGTCTTCGTCTGGGCTTCAAAATGATGTATCAATTGTTAATTAATTTTGAAAACTCAAAAAGTTCTAGCGCCCCGAAAAGTAGGACTCCGCTAGCACAGTTAATAATATTTTTGAAAAATAATAATAATTATATGACCTTGAAAAATGGTCTCGGGAAAATGTTAATAACTTTATGAATAGTGATGATGATGATACTTTCAATAGCTCATTCGAAAGGTCTTGCACCAAGCTTCAAAATGATGTATCAATATTTAAATAATTTTGAAAACTCAAAAAGTTCTGGCGCCCCGAAAAGTAGGACTCCGCTGGCACAGTTAATAATATTTTGAAAAATAATAATAAAAATAATAATATTTTTGAAAAATAATAATATGACCTTGAAAATAAATGTCTTTGTTCTACAAATGACCTTGAAAAAAAAAATGTCTTTGTTCTACAGATGACCTTGAAAAAATAAATGTCTTTGTTCTACAAATGACCTTGAAAAAAAAATGTCTTTGTTCTACAAATGACCTTGAAAATTTTATGAGTCATACGACCTTGAAAATGACCTTGAATGAGTCATACGACCTTGAGAATGACCTTGAATGAGTCATGGTCTTTGTTTAAATGACCTTGAATGAGTCATATGACCTTGAATGAGTCATGGTCTTTGTTCTACAAATGACCTTGAAAATTTTATGAGTCATCCGATGAGTCATGGTCTTTGTTTCAATGACCTTGATGAGTCATATGTCTTTGTTCTACAAATGACCTTGAAAAAAAATGTACTTTTAGACTTAGAAAAAATTTTTACCCCGGGGGGGGGGTTGTGCTAGCGGAGTCCTGTTCTAGCGGTGCCCAATCCATCTACTTATAACAGCTTCAATTCCATGTTTAATTCACAATAAGAAAAGATTTCAACATAAATTTCAATTTGTAAACTCGAAAACGAGAAATCGAGAAATTACTGGCAATATCTTTCCAATTGCAAACTGGTTCACTAATCAACTAAAATTCAAATTCTCCATGTTTGAATTCTACTTGGAAAACTTTTGACTAAATTATATTACTTTCAACTGCAAGTAGCAAGCATATTGTGGGAGTAATTAAATTGAATTAGTATTTAATTTCCATATTTAAATAGATTTAAATAATATAATTAAAGTAGATATTAAAATTATAAATTAAAATAATAAATTAAATATATTTAAGAATGATTGAAAATAAATATATAAAATATTTATTGAATGCTTGTGTACGAATATTCCTTATTCAATTATTAACTCATGCTTGCGAAAATATCCTCTAAGCTAAAAATAGAGATTGTTTTAATAAGAGAGATTTTGTGTTGTTTTTAAAAATATAGTTTTGTTTGATTTTAAAATATGGATGTGATTAATTTAAGAAACCACATATAATACACATAATAAATTATTATTTATATGGTAAATTGCTGACCGGACAGACAAAAAACCAACTTAGGGTACCCTAAGAGTGGTCACCTGGGGGTGAGACATAGCATATTACCTGTCCCGAATCAATTGACGTACACATGCAAAATTTCAGCACCCTAGGTCCGACGGTGGGGAATTTCATAGAAAACAAACAAACTTTCATCTTCAGGGTTTTTCGGGTCAATTTCGTAATTTTAAACCTCAATTTCGTACATTTATTTAATTTACCCATATAATTAAATTTTTGAAAGGTCAATTTCGTATATTGAAAGATCAAATTCGTTTTTTAGAAAGTCGATTTCGTAATAAAAACATACAAGCATGTAAATGTTTTATTTGGGAAAAAATTAATACACAAATTAATAAATAATTTAAACACTCAATTAAAAGGCAGATTTTCCATTGCAACTCGTAATTCACGTTTCATGTGCTTATAATAACCGTCACAATATTTTACAGTTATACTGTTCCATCCATCTTCAAAAGCCATCATGCGATCTTCAACATTAGCACAATTAGCTCTTCTCACAACATTTTCTATTTAGAAAACGATTCCTCAATGGTGGTAAATAAACAACTTGATGCCCATTAGCTTCTAATAATGTTCTTATTGACGTACATCTGTGAAATTCCACGTTATCCATAATCATAATACAATTTTCCAGATCTCGTTCTCTTAAGCATTCAAAGATAGAATTTAAATAATTTTGAAATATAATTTCATTATAGGGCTTGTCACTTACCTTTTTAAATAGCATGCTGCATCGTGTCATGGCGCAACATACTGAAATATTCCTCGACCTAATATTTGTAACTACTGTCGTTGGAGTCTCCCCCACAGGGGCTCTCCCGTGTTTAACTCCGAGACTTACGTTGAAGCCTACCTCATTGAGAAAAATAATTTTATTTGGTGGAAATCTTTCATCGAGGTTATAAAAGTTTTCAGAATAAATTCTTCTGGTTTCGATGACATCAACATCATTTCTTCTTTGAGGTAATATCTTATTAAGCTTTCATGAATAGTGCAAATCTTTTAGACACTTGTGAATTGTTGGATTGGATATGTTAATACCTAAGCCTTCGAAAACAGCGGCTCCAATACGCCTTAAAGACAGTCAGCAATCTGCATCAACAAGATTCCTTACATATTCCCTTACCTCCTCATTTACTTTACTGTGCCTCAATCCACCTCTTGGAATGACAGAAGACCTTCCAGGTTTTTTAAAAGTGTCAATTATACTATAAATAGTACTGCATTGCAAGTTTTCATACGCTGATAATGAAGATACTGATTAACCGTTATTATATACTTGAATGATACGAGATCTTCGGCTGGGGTCGATTCTATTGTAAGATTGCCTCTTGATTCTTGGTGTTTGCGATTGCATAGACATAATAATAAATTGAATACGAAATTGACTGTCTAAAAAACGAAATTGACCTTTCAAAAATTTAATTATATGGGTAAATTAAATAAATGTACGAAATTGAGTTTTAAAATTATGAAATTGACCCAAAAATTCTGTATATATTAGATATAACTTCTATTAATAATTATATTAGCTTTCTAGTTCCCAATACAACATTGAGGCGGGCAGTATATATTAGGGTAATAAGTATTATCATTATCTTTCGTAACGAAACTGAAACCCTTTACATTCGAGGAACAATTATATGCTGATGACAGTAGCAACATTAAAATTTTGAAAAATTGAAAAAATTTCTCCCACTTTTTATTTTTCTTTTTCACACATCGCGCAATTTAATTATAGGTTTCAGGTCCACACTTATTTTTTATATGACGTTCTAGACTGCTTTTAAGCACATTCCAGTCAGCTGTCTCCATTTTTTTATAAACAAGGCATTTACAGATGGTTGTTAATCTTTTTTCTTTATTTTGATTATTTTGGATAAACTATTTCGTTCTCAGTGCAAGATTGCAAGTTTTACAGAAAGGAAGAAAATTACTAGACATTTAATATCTTTTAAAGCACAAGAAAATGTCTTATAGAACTTCAAGCAACAGTGTAAAGTCAAACAGGTGTGTTTAGATGTAGATTCTACCCTCATCTTCTAAATAGAAAAGGGAGTCAAGGATTCCATCTGTTGAAAAGCTAACCAATCGCACACGAATACCAACAAACTGTCAAATTCTTGGAAACTTCACTTTTCTGTTCAATAGCGAGAAACGGCGACTGGATCGAAAAAAAATTATGATAACGGATTTAGAATTGCACTCATCAGAAAGAAACTCAATAGTCTGATTGATCTATATAAAAAAACAAAAGGAAACCGTTCACTGCAACGCTTTCTCAGTTATTTGATGTTACAAATGTTAATAGAGAATGGAAAAACACGGAGGATAAAGAGCTCTACCAGAACCAAGTTAAGAGTGGAGGAAAGATTGGTTATTCAATGGTCAAACAAGAAAACGAATCCTACTATCAAAAATCCTACCTCAAGCCAGCTCTTCTCAATCGCAACCCACACAAACACATAAAACTGTCTCAGATTCTTCGGATTCTGAAACCTTTGCTTCTTCACCCGAGACGCTAACCTCTTCTTTCACATCATCACACCAAATTTCTGAACGTGCTGTAAATCTGATGGAGGAACTTCGTGCGAAATCGAAGGAAAATTTAATTTTTGAAACTCAAATTCATAGGAAAAAATATTTTTTAAACATTTCTTGTACATTTTGTACAGATTACTGTACTGTATCTTATTTCTTAATAAATGTTGCTTAGTTATTACTATTAATCTTTTGAATAAAGCTAATAAAACATGTCCTTTTTTTTGAAAAAAACTATTTCTTTCCTTCACGGAAAGGGGGGACTTTAAAAAAAAATCAAAAATGCAATTTATATTCTTAAATTACACATAAACTTTCTACCATGGTAAGTGGTTTCATAAAGATTTTTCTTTGTTATATACATTATAAGAACTTTTTTCAATTTTCAACTCTGATTTCTTTTCAATTGACATTGTATTTATTAGAAATATTTTTGACTATGAATTTATTTTGTATTCACGAATTTTCAGCACAGTATAAATAAATGTTGCTCCCATATCTCCTCAAGCCTACAAGCGACTATCTAATGAACAACTTAAACGCGTTGGTCTAGTTGTATAGCGTTTGATTTACCTTAAATTGAACATATATTTTACATTGTATTTTTAGAAAAAGAAAGCATTATCGAGTGATATCAAATTAGTTAAAATTAAAAAAAATAAATCGTTGTTTGAATATTCAACGTAGCGGAAAAAAGAAAATATCAGGAAGTTAAATATCTAAATAGCAGCATAAGCCATTAAAAATAGTTCAATCTAAAAGAAATATAAAAGCTAGATTTCAATTCACAGTTGGTTGACTTCATCGTAATTTACTCAAAGATAATTTTGCAGAAAGAATCAAAGCTAGCACGTCATTTAGATGCTGAAGTTCTAGAATTGGTAGGTAATTGCGCTAAATATAATAAATTGGTATCTGCCCATGTATTATGATGATGTATTGCAGTTGTTCTTAACCTTTTAAGTAAGCCGCATCTCATCGAATCTAAAAATAGGGCTCCGCACCCCATTGAAAAATGTTTTTCGATTTTTTAATTTAGAAAATTACATTTTGTACAAAATATATTGTGTATTTAAAAAATATATATTTTTTATATCAAATACAAAATAATATAATTTTTTAACACTAGATTTATGGGTAAAATAGCCGCAAAAATAGGTATACCTAATTCGATAAACGAAATGAGGGAGCGGGTAGAAACGAGTAATTAATATTTACATATATTTCATGACATATCTAAAAACCAACATATGTATTCAAAAAATAATAAATCAGTATTATATATATGTAGCAATAGAATTTAATAGATATGAAATTTGAAACCCGTCAAATTGACGGGTTTCGTAAATCTAGTGTTAATGATTAGTCTAATTCAAGTAATTTTCAAATATCGCAAAAATAATTTATATTGTTTGAGGCGTCTACCGCACCTCCGGTTAAGAATCACTGATGTAATGCATAAATTGTTTACGTTGCTCTTTATTAATCAACCATTTATTTACGGGTAATCCTATCAGGTTTTACATTATTTATAATTATAAATTCTGTAATTTCTTGAAGTAAATTACAACATTAGTGCCAAATAATTTGAAAATTAATAAATCTGTGACAAAAATTAAAAATAATTATGAAATAAATATAAATAAATAAATATTCTTTGTTAATTATTTTTTTCATAATTCTCAGAAAATTTTAAAAGATTTGTGTTGGAATTTTACAATATATTTATCTTTGTTTAAATAGTATGTAATTTAATGAATATTACATTGTTTAAGTAGAGATCGTCTCCAAATAAAAAATATTGCATATGATCATAAAACTAAAAATTAATTGGAAAACAAATATTCTTTGAAAATTTAAACAAGACCTGAATTAAACATAATTAAAATTAAAAATTTAGAAAAAAACTAGAAAAGCAATAAAGAAGCACTTGATTTCAATTTTATAATAAACCCAGATCAATTAACTAGCATTTTTGTTTTAATGATCTTTATTGATTTTTTGAAAATTGCAATATTAGAAATTATTGCTTTTATAAAATAAATTTTTAATCGGTTTCATTAAAAAATATTTACATATAAATATGAATATAATTTTATATATAATCAAAACAATTTAATTTTATAAGAATTTCGATTATTAAATGACTTTATTTATTTTATAAATTTTGAATTTATGAGATTTGTATATACTTCTAAACGGAAGAGAAGGAAATATCTGTAAAATGAATTGAAAGGCAAAAAATTAAAGAAAACAACAAAAGATTACTCATAAAAAAAACCTAATTGATTAATACGCGTTGATAAAAATTCTTTTTCCTTATATTAGAGTAGATTCTCAATAATTAATAATAATAATAATAATAATAATAATAATAATAATAATAATAATAATAATAATAATAATAATAATAATAATAATAATAATAATAATAATAATAATAATAATAATAATAATAATAATAATAATAATAATAATAATAATAATAATAATAATAATAATAATAATAATAAACCAATGACAAATATATATTAATCATTTGAATGACAAAATATTTTTCATTAATATTTAAATATTGTTTCTGCTCCTCTGTTTTATCAAGGAAAATAGACAGCGTATACTAGTAAGCTAAAGTCTGACATAAATGAATAATTTTGACTTTTAATTCATAAATAATAGATCTAGAATTTCAATAGAATGTAAAAACAGGGTCACCGCAGCTCTTCGGACATATATATATAAATTTTTCATTTTGTTCGTTTTTCTCTCTAGAAACAAATTTTAAATAATTAAATTTATTGTTTTATGTGTTTAACTTATCATTTATATTTTGGTGTAATTTTAATACCAGTGTTATCTTTCAAATAAATCTACTTTTTCATCATCAATCTTTTTACATTTTCATTTATCTCCATTTCTGTTATTTTGATCAACATTTTGTTTTATATTTAACACTCGTTTTCGGCACTGCTTTTTATAAATGTCTGTCGATATTAGTTTGTTATCTATGAATTGAAACTTTTTTAAAACATAGAAGAATAGTGATAAAGGAATTATCAGAAAGGTATATTAAAAGTTATTTTACACAAAAATTGAATGTCCATATGAAATTGGATTACAATTAATCAGCTTAAAATCAACTGAAAGGCCTAAATAAAAAAGGATCTGAAAGCCATCAAGATTCAGATGATTTAATTGACAATGAATAATTAATAATTTAATAATTTAATTAATTTAATTTATAAAACGAAACATTCCAAAAAGCACAATATAGATGATTATTTGAGAAATATCACAGCTAATATTAGAATAATTAATTGTGCAATTGCTTTAATCTTCATGAGAAGTAGGATGTGAGCCCGTCAGATATAAGTCAATTCCCCTAGTAAACTAGAAAGGTTAATTTAAAGTCCAAGTTAATATGTCAAGTTTTCAAGTCAAAATAATTAGGTC
This sequence comes from Schmidtea polychroa, assembly GCA_959609185.1. Taxonomy (NCBI): domain Eukaryota; kingdom Metazoa; phylum Platyhelminthes; order Tricladida; family Dugesiidae; genus Schmidtea; species Schmidtea polychroa. Next base: position 26,284 of record CAUHTR010000312.1, read on the forward strand.
AAGAAGATCCGCTATTTTATATTTTACACCCCCTTTCACTATATATCTATTATCATTTTATTCTTCACAACATTTTTAAAATCTTCACCATTATTTTCCATAAAATGTCCACAATTTTTAGTCAATAACATATATAGCAATTACATCTCATTTTCACCACTATTTGCATCATTTTTTCATTTTATTCTTGTTATTTTGTCCATCATCATTAACATTATCAACTGCAATGCCTAACTTATTATCATTATATCCATTCACACAATATTTCCATCCAGATATCTCATTATTACCTTCATTTTACTGACCTTAATCTTTCCAGTTGTTTTATTTTTCATTCCTATTACTGTCATTTCGCTGTGATTCTATTTTTTGCATTAGTTTTTTCATATTATTTTCATTTATATATAATTTTTCTGCATATAACCATTATTTCCATTACCGCATAATATTCATTCAGTAACCATAACTTTTATTTTGACTGACATAATTTTTCTCAACAGTTGATTACATTATCCCGCATTACCTAGAGATTATCTACATTATTTACAGTGTCTAACATCATCATTTTCAACATTATTTTAATATTCATTATATTTCATTGCTTTTAATGTATCATACTCATTTTTATACATCTCTATCATAATCTCTACCATTTTATCATCATCACGAATATCTTTCTGTATTCCTTTCTAAATATAATTGCTCACACAAAAATTCGCCATAATAAATATAAAATCTTTTGAGAGATGATTTTGTCTGTAAAAACCCTTAACTGACAACAGAATCTTGTTAGCAGAACCCTTAGAGATAGATCATATTAATAAACTATTGTCTTCATAAACTCCATTTCTGAACATGTATATTTAAGAGTAAGTCCGCGTGTTTTTAAATACAATCTCTATATCAAATTAATTGCATTACTAAACCTATGATTTTCACCTATAATCATATATTTATTACCATTTCATCTAACATTTATGTAACATAATGGTGATGTCTAAAATTGACATTTTTAACTAAAATATCTAAAATTACTTGAAATGGCCGTTTACCCTAAATTTTCTATATTTGTTTGTGTAGTTATTTAGTTATTGTTTTACCAGATCATGTAAGCATAATATTTATATGCAACATTTCTTATCATTTTAAAGCCCTTGGAAAGATAAATCTAACTGCTTTAAAAGTTACAATTTTAAAACCATTTAGTTATTTTTACATGTTAGAGTTGAAGAAAAAGCAGTAATTTGTGTCTCATTGGAAAAAGACATAATAGCAGAAAAAATTCAATTCAAATTCAAATTTAAATTCAATTTTAAATTTAAATTTAAATTTTTTATATATTTTTTAAAAATTTTTATTTTAAAATATGATTATATTAAATTCTAAATGTATAAATAATATAATGTATGATAAATATAAAGATATTTTTAAAAAAACAAATGTAATTATTTATTAATAAAAAGGATTATTCATCTCAAAGTTATCTCTAATATTTCAAAATTAACTTAATCTTTCTTTACCGATGTTTATAAAATTTCTGAAATAATAATATTTTTAAATGGGAATTTTTGCTTAGAGTGATAAAAACAGTCAAACTTTCCATGTTTACCTATTTCCATTTAGGTTGCAGCTGTATAATTTACTCAAGGCAATTTTAATGGAAATTCTTGATAATACGAACTCAAACTTTATTAAAACAAATGATGAAAATATTCTATTAATGTTAAACGCAGTTTCACTTTTTTCAAAAGAAAATATATTCGCTGACATTAGATTGTCAAAAGTAAAATTTTGGTTTTTTACCTGTCAAAATAGCTATAAGAACATTAAAAAAATCTTGAAAAAAGAAGCCGCGATTATGACAGTAAAAATTAAATTTAAATAATATCAATGTATTTAAACAATATTTTATTAAAAGATAAAAGAAGTCTCCCGTCTTAAAATAATAACTTTTGTGTTTATTATTATGACCTCTATGATTTTATGCTTTTGGATTTTGGAATATGCAAATTTCAATTAGATTTTCGAATCAAAAAATACATGACATGTCATTAATATGAATAGGAATCTTTAATTAAAGATTTTAAAGAAAAGTTATTATGTAAATTTTTTTTATTATGACATTAGATCAAAAATTAATTTCCCTATGCAACACACATTTCCGACCCTGATTAGGTCAAATGTTATTAATATCAATTGACTAACACTGCCGGAAATTTGTGTTACATAAGGGAATTAATTTTCCATCTATTATCATAATGAAATTAATAACATATCAGAAGAAATCGAACCAAGTATGAACAAAAATTAAAGGTTTTACATATTTAGAAAATAAATTTATTTAAACAATTTAATAAAATAATTCTTGTTGAGAAATCATAGAACACAAAATCCCTATTTAAAAAACAGAAACATCTTACAACCAAAAAAATACATAAAAAAGATTGTACGGCCAAGTAGGTTGATGATTCTGCAATATGGACAATTAAAATTAACAGATCCTTTAGAACATGAACATACGTAGAGAAAGATAAAAAATGATTAGATAAACAAATTGGCATTTATCAGATTTGTATGATTCTGCATATTTATCATTTTATAACAGTTTATGGAGATGAAAATATTTTATTGTTTTAAACTGTAATAATAATATTTGTTTTGTGACATTTTAGAGAAATAGTATTGTATTATATTACTTGTATTTATATATGGTAACAGAATGCTTTACAGATCATATTTTGCAGTCTATCCTTATTAGATGTTTGATTTCTTGAAAAATTACATCCATATTTTAAATACAAAACAAAACTATATTTTTAAAAACAACACAAAATCTTTCTTATTAAAAAAATCTCGGTTTTTAGCTTAGAGGATATTTTCACAAGCATGAGCTAATAATTGAATAGGGAATATTCGTACAGAAGCATTCAATAAATATTTTATATATTTATTTTCAATCATTCTTAAATATATTTAATTAATTATTTTAATTTATAATTTTATTATTTACTTTTATTATATTATTTAAATCTATATAAAACTGGAAATTAAATACTAATTCTATTTAATTACTTTCAAATCCCCTTTTTTAAAAAGGCTTTATCCACTCTATGTTTCTTATAAGCTTTGTTCCATTCTCAAATTTTACTTCATAACTTTTCTCGTGTATTTGTTTTATCAATCTTGCAGGTCCAATATATCTATCCTCGTCTTTGTTGTTATCATTTCTTTTTACCAGCACTATGTCTCCTATTTTGAATTTTCTTTCTGTTATTTCGCTAAAACCTATATTCTTAACCAACATATTTGTAGACCATTCATTATATATTCTTTTTCCAAAAACTCTTTCACTTGGAGTTTGTCTAATTGTTTTCTGAAATGTAGAATTTAACATAAACTCGACTTCTGGTAATAACTCTACCCAATTCTTGTGATCTTTATCTTTTAGAGTGATATGAATTGCGAAAATATATTTTTAATGTTGTGTTCCTTCATTAAATTATCCATAGCTTTGCTCATCAAATGCTTTACCCGTGTCACAATGTAGCGCACCAAATTTTAAAATCCAATTTTTTCTTAAAATTGTTGTAACGGTTTTTTCGTCTTGTGATTTCACTGCGTGTAGTGCCACATATTTACTAAAACTTTCGATAATTCCTACGATGTATCTCATTCCATACTGACTTTGTTTTAGTGGACCATAAAAATCTATAAATATTGTTTCAAATAAACCTGGTTCTGGCATTTTGCAAATTTTTTCCAAAGTTCGTGTTGTTGTAGTTGTCCTCTTTTCACAATTTTAACAACTTTAAACTACGTCTTGGATCGTTCGTTTCATGTGTCTCATTGAAAAATTATTTGACACATATTTCTCAATTTTTATTGGTCCAGCATGGCACAGTTTCTTAAGATATTTTTTAATGAATTCAATTCTTTTATCATTCGGAATCCATATTTTATTGTTTTCTGTCAATATAACTCCATTCTTTTTTATGAATTTCTTACCTTCCTTTTGTTTTATGTTGTTTATAAAAAAAATGAAATTTTATTTTATTCACACGGCCACACGGAGAATTTCTCACCCTTATGTGTTCTAAAGCTTTTATTTTCATCATAAGAACTCTAGAGCATGAGGTTACTGCGTTTAACGTGGTTTAATACGTATTTTCAGGTCGGTATCCACTAGGCTGTCTACAGAATAATCATGGCAAGCAATAGCCATTAGGATTCATATATTAAGCATTGAGTTTAGTTAGGTTATTGGAAGGCTCTTCAGTTTAGAAGGATTCATCAGTTTCGGAAGGCTCATCAGTTTATAAGTCTCGGATAGATCGACAATTCAGTTAGGCTCATCAGTTCAGATAGGTTAACAATTTCAGGTAAGTATTTTCGAGGTTCAATGTAGTCTTGAGATCATATCAATTGTCAGGATACTTTCTTTAGGCAAGAAGGCTAATCAATTTATTATTAATCTTATTGATCTGGAGTCTTCAAACGTTCAGTACATCGTTTCGAAGGTTGGTTTGAATGTAATGCTAAAGGTAGTTGTAATAAAGCGAATCAGCTGATAGTCCGATGTGCTCCGTTAAAAACTTTTCTTGAAAACCCAGAACAAGAATGGCAAAGGATTTCAAAGGAAATTAGCAGAACATTTGGACATTCTGGTCTTCTATGGCCTTCTTCATGACATGCGCAGCATCTGAACTTTGGCTTATTGTTTCTTTGGAATTCTTGATTGTTAAAATTAGATTGTTTTTTCGGATATTCTCGATTTTGTTTTGTCTCGCTGAACGTATTTCTTCTGGGCATATCATTATATCTGTGTAATATTGGTTTTGGTGTAATATTTACAGCTTTTTTACCATATTCTCGTATCTCGTTTCAGTTCACACAACTGCCATCGAGTCACTGTTTCGATCTAATTCTTTAATTACTTTTTCGTGTTTTATAATTCTCTTTTTCATTTCGTTCACTGATTTATATTCATTTAATCTCAAATCTTTTTTCAAATCTTGGTCTCCTACTGAATTGAATATGAGAAATTTTAGAAGTATTGTAGTATTGTATTATATTACTTGTATTTATATATGATGGTAGAATGCTTTAAAGATCATATTTTTCAGTCTATCCTTATTATGTTTGATTTCTTGAGTTAATTATATCCATATTTTAAAAACAAAACAAAACTATATTTTTAAAAACAACACAAAGTCTTTCTTGTTTAAAAAATCTCTATTTTTAGCTTTGAAGATATTTTAATAATTGAATAGGGAATATTCAATAAATATTTTATATATTTATTTTCAATCATTCTTAAATATATTTAATTTATTATTTTAATTTGTTGGGTTTTATGATACTAAAAAGTCGACCGTTGGTTACTCTGACTCCACGTCTCAAAATTGACAAAAACAAACTTCCAATGTATATATATATCCAATGTATATATAGCAAATTTACAATTCTCAATAAATAATTACAACTTTTAGTTAACCACGATTTTGCTCGCAATTTCTGATCGAACTTCGGCCTGGAAAGTCTCGACCTTGTGTGATTTTAAAAATAAGTTTCACCTTTTTATTCGATTCCGCTCTCTGATCCGAACTCCTTTAATACTCTTCTGTCTACCTCTTCAGTTCCTCTTATAATTCCCTTTTAGTTCTTTTCTTTATTCCTCAAACTCCTATTGTCAGTTTCTTCTTCCCTACCTGAGGCTACTGCCGATTTTCTGAATTTGGAGTTTCCTTATATACTCCCATAATCGTTGTAATTGCTCATTTTTTGACCTAATTGGTTATGACTTCCTTAGTTATCGTTCTCTAATTAGATATTTCTGTTGACCCTTTTAGTAATTCCCTTTCTTGTGTTTACCATCGTTTATCCTACTGTTTGGATAATTACCCTCTAAATTCCTTATTTGTTTATTTGCCCAAATTGCCGCGCTCGGGTTGTCTTCATCGCTCGGGTTCTCTATTGGCTCGGACTTTTCATTAGCTCGGGTTTTCCATTAGCCAATTAATTAATTAATTAATATTTTGTGTTTTTTCATATTTGCCTGTTTTAAACATTTTCTAACAATTTTTTGCTCACTGTCCTCTTCCTCATTCTCTAATCTACATCTCTCCCGTTTTCAAGTTTCAATTTCGATATCATTTCACTTTATTCCACTTCCTCAAGTTTGCGCATTTTTTCATTTCGTATCTGATTGTATTCTTTTATAGTTCTGTTTTTGTCATATCTTTCTTTGCCATTACTTCTCTGCTTGACCGCCATTCTTTTTCGTTCAATTTCGGTTTTCTTTTCATTTGGAACTATTCAATTTGACATAATTTAATAATTTACTTTAACAACCTCAATAAATTTATAATTTTATTATCTACTTTTATTATATTATTTAAATCTATTTAAAACTGGAATTTAAATACTAATTCTATATAATTACTTTCACAATCCTAACCAAAGAATTATTTATTTTAAGAATCGCGAAGTTGGAATTCGACTTTTTAAAAGTATATTTGAGTATACAATACATATTGAGGTTTACATTTAAGGTTTTAGTAGGTAGAAATGAGCCCACGATGAATTTTATGAATTTTATAGTTAATTTAAGCACATATTTATTTCATTTTTCACAAAATAATTTTAAAATACCACAACGTAATATATTTTCTATCTTGATTTTAATTGGCCGGAGAATAAAGTATGCTTTTCATTATAAACATTTTCAAAATATACTAAATATACTAAATATACAATCTAGATATCCATATTATCGTAATTACATAATTATGTTTGTCAAGGTAAATATTGTTTACACATTATAATTATGTTGAATACATTTTTAAAACAGTGATTGTTTTTATTTATATAAAAAATAACAGAGTTGAGATTATCAATGTGTTCGAAAGAGTTATTGAATAGGACAATTAACACATTAAGCCAAATCTTTTGTAGCGTCTCGCAACCATTGTGATTTTGACTGAAGTTGAACAGAAAACACTTTCAATAATTCTTCACTTTCTGAACTCACATTCAAGTTGTTAATGGTTTTTAGAACAATTTTAATTTTCAATGAGACATAAGCAAAAACTGTAGAGCCATTCATTGAATTGTGAGATGACATGAGATGTTTAGCAAGATTAGAAAATGCAAATTTCAAGTTAGTTAAAACGTCTTTCTCGTGATATTTTAATAAATCATTTAACTTCTTAAAGTGATTCATTTGGGATCTTTTGTTTATGTTTTTCACCAAAATTGGTCCGGTAGAAATCATAAATTGTTTGATATCTTCTGAGGAATATGATTCAAAAGTGTTGAACATTTTCGATTTTAAAAAATATTTTAAAAAACTCAAATATTTTAACTTTCTCGAAACATAAAATGTTTCAATAAAACAAACCTCCAAAAAATCTCAAAGCTAACAATTAATTAAACCACACAATAAAAATTACATTACAACCATTTCTCGTGTTTGTATGCCTGACACAGATACCACCACAACCACGAACACAGTCAGATGGAGAAGCTATTCCTGCACCTGACTGGTCGAAACAGTTATCATTGACAAAAAATGATGAAGCTACCAGTATACTTTGATACTTTGCAAATGCTTGATAATAAATATTTTTGCTAAATTAAAGGTCCATTACTTAAATGTTGTCCAAGTGTGATATATATGGGAATAGATGTCTATTTGATACTTTTGTGTCAATAGTAGTGTGTATCTATCCCTAACGACCACAAGCCTCCCAACTGTTTTCATGTTTTATACCTATTTTTTTCCCGTTTTATACCTATTTTTCCCTCATAAACGTAAAAAAAAACACTTAAAACCTTAAAAACCTATATCTTTTAATTTCTTTATTCCGAAGACATTTTGCTTTCAAAATAAAAACTTAAAAAACAACAAAAATATTAAAAAAACAACACAAAATGTTAATAAAACAGGGGAAAAAAATACTGATAAAACTATGAAAAACGTTTGTCGGCTTGCGGTCGTTAGGGATAGATACACACTACTTGCAGGTCGCCAGTTTATCAAGTCGCCAGTTTATCAAGTCGATAGTTTGTCAAGTCGATGATGCAATCGCTGCGGTCTTGGCAAGTCGACAGCTTGGTAAGTCGACAGCTTGGCAGGTCGATAGCTTGGCAAGCTGCTAGAATATAAATATAAAAAAAATAAAAAAAAAATAAAAATAAAAAAATAAAAAAAATAAAAATAAAAAAAAATAAAAATAAAAATAAAAATAAATATGTAAAAATTTAAAATTTAAAAACAACGTATCCAGTAAAAAAAATTTTTCTAAAAATGAATTGTAATATTTGCAATAAAGTTTTTAAAAATAAAACAGGATTAATTTCTCACTATAAATCGAAAGCTCACTTACTAAAAGAAAATAATCTTAATGACACAAATTCAAAAGTTTGTACTAAATGTAAAGGAAGATTTCTACATTCTGGATATAATAAACATTTTGAAAATTGTATCGGGAAAAATAGAGAAATATTTACATGTCCTCATTGTAACTTTTCAACAAAACTAAATTTCTATTATTTAAGACATTTAAAAGAATGTAAAAATAAAAAACAAAATTTTGACGTTGAAGAATGTCATTCAGAAGGAGAACCTGATCATGTTGAAAGAGAAAAATACAACTGGGATGATTTTAATCATATAGATGAATTTCAATTAAAAATTAATGGACCTGCAACCCCTGGAGAATATATAAGGAGAAATAAAAAAAATATTAAAAATTCTTTCACTGAAGCTTTAAAAAATTATAAACCAACAAGGTATAATGTTATAAAATATAAAATTACAATCAAAGCAAAATATTGGAGAGGACCAGAAGAAAAGACAACTCCTTTAGATGTTGAAATTGGAATACCTTTTAAATATTTATTTTCAACTAGAGGATTTAATAAAAGCATCAAAGAAATAATTCAAGCAGTAGAAGCAAAACAAGAAGAGGTTGAAAATGAATTAGGAGATTCAAACTTAGTATTCAACTCTTTCCAAACTTTAGTGATTGATTATTGGAGAGGATTACCACCTAATCCTAAATCTTATATTCAAACACCCTTTAGATCTAGGGTTGTTATAAATGTACAGAATAAGGATAACAAATGTTTCATGTGGTCAATACTTGCATATTTACATCCTCAAGCTGAAAACCCTCAAAGAGTTTCAAAATACAAACAATATGAAAATGAATTAATATTTCCCAAGGGATTCACACACCCAATGAAACTAGAAGACATTCCAGAATTTGAAAAACTAAATAATCTTAAACTTAATATTTATGAACATGTTAAAGGATGGGGACATGGAAGGAAAGATATTATTCCAATTTATATTTCTGATAGTGATAGCACGAGGGAGATATATCTTTTAATCTTGGAAGAAGGAAATAATCAACATTATGTTTTAATAAAAGACTTTCAAGCTTTTACATCACCAGAGAATCCAACTAGTGGAGGAGGAACATGTAAAAGATGTCTTCATTATTCAACAACTAAAAACTCTATGATTAAACATGCAAGATTTTGTGAAAAAGATGATCCAGCTTTAATTAGAATGCCTACAGATCCCAGGATGTATTTTAAAAACTTTTCAAATTTATTACAAACATTAGGAGTTGTCTATGGAGACTTTGAATCTATAAATCGTAAACAAGATATAATTATGCAATATTTAAAAATAATAGAAAAATATAAACTCATGGATGAATGGAAAGCCTCTAAACAGAAGATGAAACCAGAGAGGATGAAAGCCTTTCTAAGAAAAAGAAATAAACCTAATAGTGTTAAAAAAACTAAACAATTACCATCTGCTTATAAATTATTATTTAAAAGTAATTATCCTGAACTCATAGAATCTAGAGAATATGCATTTCAAGGAACTTCAGAAGATGTTTTAAATCATTTTACTAAAAGTATAAATGATCTAGAACATGAAATATTTAAAATATTAAAAACAAAGTATCCTCAAAAAATTTCTAATCAACAACAACAAGAATATGAAAATACTTCCAACTGTTGGATGTGTAAACAAGACATTCTTCCTGATGATAAAGTTATAGATCACGATCATTTAAAAAAGGAAAATAATTATCGAGGAGCAGCCCATAGAAATTGTAATCTTAATTGTCATACTCCTAAATTTGTACCAGTTATATTTCATAATCTTTTTGGTTATGACATACATCTATTTATTAAACATTTAGCAGAAAATGCTAAAAACTCTTTCAAAGTTATAGGACTTACAAAGGAAAAATATAAATCAGTTGAATATGGAAAATTAAAATTTATAGACTCGTTAAACTTTCTCCAAATGTCTCTAGATGGAATAGCTAAAACAATGAAAGCAGAAAATTTTAAAATCACTCGAGAATTCTTGGAAAAAAATAATATCCCCCCAGAAGAATATCCTACATGCTTAGCAAAAGGAATATATCCCTATGAATATGTTGATTCATTTGAAAAATATAATGAAACAAAATTACCAGAGAAAGAAGATTTCTATTCCCAACTTCACAAATCTCATATTACAAATCAAGAATATTCTCGAGCAAATAAAATGTGGGATCTTTTCAACTGTAAAACTTTAGGAGAATATACAAGTATGTACTTATCCCTAGATGTTTATATTCTAGCAGATTGCTTTGAAGAATTTACAAAGTCTTTTGTTCTTAAACCTTATAATTATATAACAGCTCCTTCTTTAGCTTGGGATACTATGTTATATACCATTTGGACTTCAGATCTTCCAGAATCTGATAAAATTATAGATCTTTTAACCGACCAAGATATGTTTAATCAAATTAAAACAAACATTAGAGGAGGAGTATCCTCAGTAATGGGGAATAGAGAAATAAAAGCTAGAAATGCAATAACTACTAGCCGAAGAATCTCTAAACACCCTGATCCATATATAAAACTTAACAATGAGGAACTAAAAGAAGTATTAGAAGGAATGAAAAATCCTCTATTTATACTTTATATAGATGCAACAGCTTTATATTCAGGAATTATGACTCAATATTTACCAATGAGTGACTTTCAAGAAATATACTCCTCTGAAGGACTTCCAGAAATAGAATGCCCTCCAGAAGAATATTTAAAGACTCTTATAAATGAAATACTTTCAACTCCTAAAGATTCTCCAATAGGATACTTTGTAGAATGTGACCTCGACTACCCAGATGATATAAAATCAGGAACAAGACATTTCCCTTTAGCTCCTATAAGAAGAAAGATTGATATCAACGAACTTTCACTCTGGCAAATCTCACAAGATAAACCTCCAACAATGAAACTTCTTTGTGATCAAACAGATCGAACTTATTATCTTTGTCACTATAGACTCCTCCAGTTTTATCTTTCACAAGGAATGATATTAAAAAAAGTTCATAGTGTCATAAGATTTAAACAAGCAGCATTCATGAAGACTTTCATCGAGGAGAACATACGTTGTCGAAACATTGCAAAAAGAGAAGGTAACCTTTTAAAAGACAATAATTATAAACTTTTAAACAATTCAGTCTTTGGGAAGACAATGGAGAATGTTGATAAATATACTCATATTGAACTCCTAACAAATACCCCGAAAGATATAGCCCGTTATAATCGTATGCTAGGAAAGCCTACATTTAAAAACGCACAAGTATTTTCTGAAAGTCTTACTGCAGTAGAACTAAAGAATTATGAGAAAACATATAATAAACCAATATTTATTGGCTTTGCAATTTTAGAACTTTCAAAATTACAAATGTATGAAACATATTATAACATCTTACAACCTATATATGGATCGAATATAGCAATGCATGCAATGGATACAGATTCAATGTTTTTAACAATAAGAACTCACGATTTACAAAGTGATATCTCTGAAAATCCTATACTTTCAAATTTAATAAATTCATCTGGAGAATTATTTTCGTTTAAAGATGAAAAACCTTTTACTCCTATAGAAAATGGAATATTTATTCGTGCTAAACAATATTCATATGAAACATTTACAAATCCTAAATTTGAAGAACATACATTTATATTTAAAACCCCAGAAACAGAAGAAAGCATTACACATAGATATCCTATATTCCCTAAAGGACCTGACGGACAGGGAGAAAAACCTGTAAAGGATAACAGATGTAAAGGAATTCAGAGATGTGTAGCAAAGAATCTTTCTCATCAAGATTATATAGATACATTGAATCCAAATCATAAAGGTAAAATTGATGAAATACATCAACTTAAAAGTGAAAAGCATAATATTTACTTGATAGAATCCCAAAAAGTATCATTATCAAATTATGATGACAAAAGATTCATACTAAGTGATTTAAAGACAACTCTTCCTATAGGAAATAATTTAATACCGATAATAAAAATCTTGATAGATTGAATCAGTTATATGGTACAAAGATTACTGATCTTGATATTTATAATGTTGAAATCATTTATCCTGAGAGAATTGAGAAACCTTTATATTCTCAAGTTTTTAATCCTATATGTTTAGAACTTAAATATTTTAATACTGATCCTGCATATATAAAAGGTCTAAGTGATAAAGAATTTAAAGATCATAAAGAGGTTCTAAAAACTAATTCGAAAAGTTAACATCAGATTCTATCAAATGATTTTTTTCTTTTAAAAATGTCAACAATTAATTTAAGAGTGACAACATCAACCTTTTGAAGGGCAATAAATTTTTTTATGTATGATTCTTTAGCCACTTCTCTCGTTTAATTTTTTAGAATATTCATTACTTATAACATTAGCACTTTTTAATCTTATAACCTCATTTTTAATATCTTGTATTATTTGATTTGATTTCATTATTTCTTCGTCTGTTAGGATTCCATCTTCCAAAGCTTTTAATTGAAATAAAATAATTTAGAGATTCCTAATTCTATTGATAAACAAACTTCTCTATATAAACTTTTCTTTTTAGAAGTATAAGATAATGAAACTATTTCAGTTAAGAAACCATCAGCTACAGAAATACTTCCAAGTATTACAGGTGCAAGAGTAACAACTGGTAAAGTTATGGGTAAAATAACTGTTAATATTGCAGATGCAAATCCTAAAGAATAACCTATAACTTTTAAAACTGTATTCCCTTTATTCCATCTATTTTTAATTTTTTATAATGCTTTAATAAATCTTGTAAATGTAAGGTTTCTGATTTAAATTCTTTTACTCTCATAATTTCAAGTTCTGTGGGAGCCGAGGCCTTGGAAGAATAATATCCTGATGATCTCAATTCTGGGTAAATTTTTTCTTCTCTTACTTCTTCCATCTTTTGGACTTTGTCCATTTTAATAATTAAAAAAATAAGACTTTATGCTTCTGAGCACCATCTGGTACCAATACTCGGATATCAAAAGAAACTCTTGTTGAGAGGATATCTTTATACAATTCTCTCAATGCTTTACGAACTTCATCAACATCAACCTTTTTTTCATAAAATATTAAATCTATATAATCCACAAGTGTGCTTTTAAAAATAATATTCTTACTTTTAACTTTATGTAGTCCATGTGAATGAGTATTAACATACCAATCTCCGTGTGGTAAATCATAACTAGTCATTATAACATCACCCTTTTCAAGCTTACTATTATAATCACATTTCACAAACCATTTCATTCTTTCATTATCATCATCAAACAAAACGAAATAAGGATCAATAATCTTTACAACCATAAAAACACCCCATTCTTTACTGTTTGTTGTTATTAAACTTGGTTCTATAAAATGTTTATATGTATGGGGTAATAATGTTTTATTCTGTTCTAATTCAGCAGCTCTTTTTCTAATACTATGTGTGGTGTTAATGTGTGTTCCATGAGACTCTAAATTTGAAATTCTTTTATTAAATGATGTAATCATCTCATTTATTATATTATATATTGTATTAAATTTAGTATTCATAATTTGTTTATCTTTAGAATTTAATATGCTAGTATTTAACTTTACAACTTGTTCAGTTAACAGACTTTGTAACTTGTCAAATTTATCATTAAATCGTTGTTCGATATTATTAAGCTTTGATTCCATTGAATCAATTTTTGTTGTTAATGAACTTTCAATTCTTGTTGTTGTTAAATCAGTATATTTTTTAACACCATCTACATATTTCTTATTAACTGCATCAGCTTCATCAGTTGGAAAAGATAATTCTTTTATCTTGTGTCCATTTAAAATTAAATCACCCTTCATTGAATCACCTCTTTCATTAATATATTTATTTTCTGTTAAAGTTAATATTTCTTCTGTATTAAACCCTGTTTTTATTGTTCCACCACCTCTATTACATGGAATATAAGAACTCATTTATTAATAATTTAAAATGACATGTGGAACTTCGTATTCAAACCTGTTTCAAATGTAAATACATTGAAATCTCTTCGCCATTAAAATCAATCAATTCTCCTTCTTGATTAAGAATTTTAAAATTAATATCCATTATATATTTTCTACATAAAGGTAAATAATTTGGAGGATTCATTCTTTCAACTATTTTATATCCCATAGGAACTGTGTTTGAGGGAAAGGAATATAAAACATTTGTTTGTTTACCATTATTATAAGAACCTGTTATACAATCACAATGAATATTTATTGTGTTTGTATTTATTATTTTTATAATATTTTCTGATGTTATATTCTCAACTACAGGTGTGATATAATGGTTTCGTGTAAATCCTAAAATTGTTCTAAAGAACCTATTATTTTGAAAATGAATTCCTATATTCTCTAAAGTCATTATACATTTTGAAGTTGGTAAATCCATTTTAATTTTAATGACTCCATTTGTTTTTTTAGAAAGTATATTATTTAAATCTTTTATCTCATAAGCTCCGGGTTCGATTGTTATTATAATCTTATCTGTAGATTTTGGGCTTATATAATAAAATATGTTATTATCTTTAGTTATATTAAAAATAGTATTATAAGCACAAAAACCATAATAGTCCTAATTCATAATTTAAATTTTGATCTAATTTAATTGAATCTTGAAAGTTTATAGTTAAAGTCTGATTCTTTTGAATTTATAGATAAAGTTCTTGAAATCATTATAAATTTCTTGGATTAAAGAAGTGAAACCTTCTCCTTTGGATTTATTCAATCTATACAAAACATATAAGCTTAAAATACCACATATTTTAGTATTATTAGGTTGAACTTGTAAAGAATTAAAAGTGTAGTCCGAGAGATAGTCTTCAACTTCTTTAGTGGGTTTAATCCCAAAAGAATCAAAGTATATAGATTTATTATATATACAAACCCAATGAGATCCGTTTTCATTTGAATTTTGATAATTTATAATGATATTCTTTGGAGTGTCTTCTTTCAGACTCGACAATTCATCATTCATTAATATTTTTATTTTTAAATTTAAATAATCTGCATAATCTTTTAAATCAAAATTTGTTTTTGTATTTATTCCAAATGTTTTTAAAAAATCTAATATTGAAGGAGTCATTTTATATTTTATAACTTCGTATTTATAACTTCGTATACTTATTAAATTTATCTTTTGAAATTATTCCTTGTTTTAATAATTCTTTAGAAATCTTTAAAATATCAGAATCTAAATTATTATGTCCTGCTTTCTTAGCTGCTAATAGTTTTCTTAATTCAATAAAAAGATTGATTGGGTTTATCTCCTTACCCTTTCCCTGGCCCTGACCCTGGCCCTCTCCTTCTGTGACAATATAACCCCTTTCATTTTTATTTAAATATTTCTTTAAATCTTGAATATGTTTTGCTTTAGCACTACCATGTACTAATTCTATTAAATTTAAATATTTTTTAATTTCTAGAAGATCAACATTCTCTGAGGGATATCCACAAACTAATCCATAAAAATCATCTGTAAATTCAAAATCTAGGTGTTTAGTATTATAAACATTTTGTGAATGAATACGTGATTTATTTTCTGAATTTAAATATAACAGAAAGTCATGTTTATTAATTGTTATTATTTGATATCCTTCAACATTAATATTAAATGTAGGTTTAATTGTTTTACTTAAACTCACATTAATTTTAGGATCAAGTATAAGANACAATATTTTAAAAAACTTTAATCATATAAAATATGATCACAAATGTTATTTAGTTATTTATTTTTTTTTCGTTTTGTTTTCCCCAAAAGAATATTCTTCTTCATTTATATGGTTAATATCATCTTCATGATTTAATAAATAATTAATAAAACAAATAATTACTAAAATTTATTAACAAGCTTTTATATCAATTTAATGCGTGAAAGATATAACCAATTTCTATATAATTAAATCAAAGACTATAAATTATAAAAATAAAACTTGACTTTTAAATGTTAAACTTTAACATTAATTGCTAGGTTTCTGTTTTTCGTTTGTTTTTAGATTATCAGGAAGAAATTCGGCGATTGAGATGAATACTTTTAGGTTTAATTACAAATTGTAGAAAATATGAATCTATGCGACAACGAATAGTGGCATCCAATCAATCATTACGTGAGGAAAATCGCAATTTGGAAATAATTGTTCAACAATTGCGATATAGTCAAATCTTGTACTTAACTTTGATGATTTATCAGACGATTCAGGAATATAGAAAAATTTATTATATAAGCATTTTATTTTAGTAAAATATTTTTCGGTGGTATTTTATAGTGACTGTTCTTCTTGGGTTGATTTGTCGGTCATACATTTTGGACGAAACCCTTTTAGTTTCTCTAAGACAAAATTTTGAGACAATGTGATAGAGTTGATAATCTACGAAATTATACAAGGTTGAAAAATATTCGTACTAAATCCATTATTAGGTAAATCTATTTAAGAGTAAACAAATATCGTAATATTTTTTTTATATTGTAATTTGACATTTGACAAATTATTACTAGTGACATCAATGTATATATTAGCTCTAACCTTTAGACCTGAAAATGAATTGTTAAATTTTGGTATTAAACCTCTTGTCCGTCACAGAATATTATTAGTTATGTTGAAATTAATTTTACTCACAACCTTATGTAGTAGACATTTCTGTTTTGATCTCACAATTATCAAAAGATTCAACATCTAAAAAGAAACATTCATTCATCACAGTCTGATAGTTTCGATTTAATATCATTCAATTTTGGATGATTGCCAAATTGGATTCTAATATATTTCCAATTGAAAATCCCCTTGATGGTATTGCAAATATTACAATAACAGTAGTTTTATTTTTTTATTGAAAAATAATATACAAGTTTAATTTATTATTATTAATATTAGGAATTATTATGAAATTGATAAGGATTAATAAAGTCTGGCCTAATAAATGTTTCTGATTTAAGTAAACTACAGAATATTGAAAAAGATTTATTTTATATTATCATATAGTTGTATTTGTTAATTTTGAATTCACTGATTGAATTTGTAAGAAAATATTTTTTTTAATCCAATCTTAAGAAGCTTTTAATGGTAAATGGCAATAAACTGCAAGTGATAAATTGAAAATTATTTAAAAGAATTAGGTGATGTTTCACTAATTTTTAATTCTTAAAATTATTAATGTATAATTTTTCTATTATGTGTTGGAATGATTATTTATAAATTTGCTAGTAAACCTGTTCAATAAATTACCGTAACCGATGGAGTAACTCACCTTAAACCCTTACTGCAATGAAAAACATCGAAATGAAATATAAACTTGATGAAGAATTCGATGAAACATATGTTGATATTATATATATATATATATATATATATCTTGCTTTATAAAATTTATTATAATTTATATTATTTTTAAAATATTTTCCAACTATAGAAATATTGTGATTTAACTTTATTAATTATGATAAAACACATTCCAAAAATGGATTTCTGTAATTATGAGAATAAGAATGCTTCACTTATATACATTAATAATTAATCTACATTGATATTTGCAAAATTAACCATAACTTAAAAATTTAATATTTCATTAATAAATAATTTCAAAATCATACCAAATAATAAGTGTCCGTCGTATTCGATTTTCCATAAACTTCTACACTGCACTTTGGTTTTTATTCGAGTTTTAAGATGATTACCGCCATTCAATTGGTCAAATTACAATTTGGTTAATTTAAACAAATTTAAGTATTATTTATGTACTTGTACATAAATTGATTTGTATACAAATGGTCTCGATTAAAGTATGGTATTGAATTATTACATTTTAAAATTTGGGAAATTTTTGAGTTGGGAATCATTTTTGGATCTCATTTCCCATGGAAACTATGCATTTTTTCTATATATAGACTATATAATTTTATGATCGATATAAAATTCCGAGTTTAAAAAGAATTCTCCAGGGGGGGGGGGGGGGGTAGTTGTGTGGAAGGGACACTAATATCTACTGTCAACAAAGCAAAGTAAATGTGCCGGACGACGACAATGATGAATATGTTCATCTACATTTTTCATAAGAGAGAGAAAATCAATATGACTGTGAGGTGTTTTCAGCTGAAAATTAGATATTTCATTGATTTATTAAGATAATTTTAAATAATAAAATAACTTTTAAAATAATTTTTAAATCGAATTTTTTAAATTGAAAAATTGAAAAATTAAACAAAAAGTTTTATTAGTAAATAATTTTTAAATAAATATATTTTAAATATCGAAATTTAATAAATAGTTTTGAAAATGTTTTATTCAACGCTGAAAATTTGTTTGAAAATTATACAATATTTCATTAAATAAATACTTTTTGAGCTGGATTTAAAAAATAATTTAGAAGATGTAATGACCTTCAACAATTCTAGGATGCATTTTGAATTAAAATAAAATATATTATATAATCGTTATTTTTATTTAAAGTTCTTACCTGTAGCATTTTCTTTTCGGGGTTTTATATTGAATATATACTTTAGACTATTTTCTTGTGAAATAGTCTAAGTTTTTGCTTGTGCTATTATATTTTTATTCTTGTAAACAATCGAATTATCAAAATTATTATTATATTTTATTATTATTATTATTATAAAAACTTTATTCAAATTAATAAAGACAGTGCCGAAATTCTTGAATATCAAAAACATCGATATATTTACTGATTCATAGTCACGCTTTTTAATAAATTCATTATTAATATTTTTTTTCTGTGTGAATTATAACCGAGTGATTATTACATTCATTGGCATTATGAGGAAGTTGAATTTTGTTAAATTTAAAAAATATTTTTATTGAAAAATATTTTAAAAAGAAGATTGAAATTTAGCTTTTTAAAAAATATTTTTATCGAAAAATCGAATCTAGTGAAAAAGACAAGAACTATATTCGTAACATTGAAGCAAAACTTGGCAGACAAATAAAGTATGGAGAACGATTGACGCGAGCGTTGGAACACCTAAAGATTAATGAGGATAGTAAATTAAAGGAAATAATATCGAACAGTGAAAACGTGTTTATGGCGAATAAATGGGATGTGGTTCGCAAGCATTTAGTAAAACATAAGATAATTACAAGAGGTGAACCGATAAACATTTGGAAACAAAAATTGAAGAAGCAATACAAAATTTGTACGAAAACGGGATTATACGGAAATGCAACTCCCATGGAACACGCCGTTAATCTGCGTATGAAAAAAAGAGAAAGAAAAAGATATTAGGCTATGCTTTCAGACAGAAGGAAGACGATTTGGCAGAGATACTACCTGTTTATGTTTAAATTCAAGATAAAGCATAATAATTTTATTTCCATCCACAGAGCCAGTTTTGAATAACAACAATTTGTCCATGTCAATACCATAAGATAATGCCATCATTGAACAACCTAATGGTCGCATCTCAGTTGATTGGGTAGAAAGCTGCTTAATATCCTCAATAGAACGACATATTATGTCACAAGGTATTTCATATCCATGTTTATATCTAAATCGAGCTGCTTCCATTTGTGCACGACATACTTGATGTCGATAATCAGGGATTATACCAGTCATGACACCTCCAGTACTTTCAGTAATTTTGAACAATCTTGTAGCTGAACTCTTCTCAATCATTTTATCTGGAACCTTTCTTTGTGTAGCTACTACATCACAATTATTGCATCGAATACCAACGGAAATCCATCCACCAAATAAATTTAATATTAGTTGGCCAAAAAACACCATTAAAGTTATCAGATTCATAAATTTCTTCATTAAAAGCAGCCATCATTAACAACTCTTTCCTTAAATCGAAACACAACTCATTCCAATACAATCGATCGATAAAAATCTAAATCTAAAAATTAGAACAACTTACAACTAAACTAATTAATAAATTGCTTTACCTCTTGCTCGCGTCTGTGTGCGCACACAATCCAAAAACAAAGAAAAGAAAAGCGCACACAGACGCGAGATAAACTAACAACCCAACACAAAAATGACACTGCTCGCGTCTGTGTGCGCATACAAACCCGTAATACAACGCGCACACAGACGCGAATTGACCTCATAATTTACCACTACCAGAAGTCGAATTTACATCAAATGCAACCAAACAAAAAACGACAGGAAAAAGCCCGGTAGAGATAGTTTTTGGAAAAAGGATTAACAGTTAAAAATGGTACGGGTCAAAAGAAAAACGGGTAATGGAAGAACAAGAAGAACAAACAAGGAGGAAAGTTGACGTAGGAGAAGATGTGTTAGTAAAATTAGAAACACTCAATAAAAGTCAGGACAGGCATGAGGGATCGATAAAGTGCATTACAGACGATATATCTTAAGAAACGAAAATGGTAAAAAGATTGAAAGAAACGTGGAAAAACTTAAAAATTTTCTTAAGGAGGGGGATATGAGGAAGTTGAAAGATTCTTAAAAATTTTATTAATAATTTATTTAAATTTAAAAAAATACTTTTATTGAAAAATATTTTAAAAAGAAGATTAAAATTTAGCATTTTTAAAAAATATTTTCAAAGAAAAAATGAAATTTGTTCAAATAACAAAAATAAGAAATACAAGTTTTTGAGTGTAAAATTTATTGAATAATATTTATGGAATTATTTTTAAATTTCCAATTAAGTAGGCTAATAAATTTTTAAATTTTAATTTTTTTAAAATACTGATTTATAATTCTTTTTTCTGTTGTGCAAAGTAGTTGTTTGTTAATATTTTTTTTGGAATTAATTGTTGTTTTATGCAAGCAAATTAAATATTTTGAATTTTCCCTATTATGAGTTCTAATAAAAAATCAAAGACATAACATTTGTAATAATAATAAGAATTTTTATTCATTATGTATAAAGATAAGTGTACTTTTTTAATATGGAATAATATTGTATAATAGTTTTATCTATCCAACTATTTGATGTTATTGACATTGGGGATATTGCTTGCACTATTCTTTCCAATTTCTCTACTAAATTACTAAAAGGCACCTATTAGGAATAAGTAGATTACATTTAGTTGATAAATGTCATTTACTAAAGCTTTCTTTCTGAGGCATAAAATAATAACAGGTAAGCATTTCAGGTGTCATGTCTATAATATAAATGACTATTTATTCTATTTCCTAAATAGACTACATATTTCTCTGAGGTAGAGTACATCTGTTAAGAAAGTTCAGTGAATAATAAGAATCTAGTAATTGGTAATAATTTTTTCTTTTCCGGTGAGATGAAAGGCATAAAAAATTCACAATGAATTGTTTGAAAATAGAATTTTGTTGAATATCCTTAAAATTCAATTAATTGGCATATTTATTTACCTTGCATGTAAATACATGGGAAAATAGAGGATATGCTGTCGTAATATTTATTCATAAATAGATATTAACATTCTATATCTATAATCTGGTTAATTCCTACTTATCGTGTCTGTGTGCGCACAATGATTTGAATATGCCGAGTAGTTGAATGTTTGTAATTGTAATTATTTTTTATTGATTAGTTTTCTGGAATTTATTTTGAATTAATTATTTAAAGTTTTTTTAGTTTGTTTAATAGATTAGAAATATAAGATTTTTTGGTGTTTTGGATTGTTCGATTTTTGGTGTTTTATGTTTAATAAACGGATAATAAATCAGTAATACGCAATCCTGGATTTCCCGGAGATGATGCTTAAAGAGCTGTGTTTCTCTCAATTGTTGGTCAACCAAGACATGAAGATTTGACAGATTATTTGTTTTATAACCATAGTGGAAAGAGAATTTGTTGGACATATTAAAGAACAACTGTGTTTCTGTGCTCTTGTTTTTGAGGAAGCAATGCAGACTACTGCTTTTTCATCGTTACTTGAAAAGCGTTACGAACTACCAGATAATCAAGTTATTACCATTGGAAATGAAAAATTCAGATGTCCAGAATTTTTCTTCCAATCATCATTCTTGGAAATGGAAACTACTGGTATTCGTGAGATGAATTATAAGAGCATGATAAAATGCGATGTATATATTCGTAAAAATTTATATAGCAATATATATTCTTATCAAGTGGTTCGACAATGCATCCTGGTATTATTAATAATAGTATGTAAAAACAAATATTTCCTTTGCTTTAGAATCAATGAAAATTAAACAATAGTAGCAATTGAAAAATAAAAGATTTATAAGTTCATTTAAAAACAATAATTATAAAAATTTTAATTAATTTACAAATTTATAAAAATAATAAATATAATATATTTCAACAAATGTTATTTGGAAATTGCTGAAATATAATAAATAAAATATTTCTAATCCATCAATTTGACAATCAAAGTATTTGTGATCATAAAAATCTATTTTTAATTTAATTTATAAAAAAATTATTTTCATTGAATGGTAGAATATAATTATTAGTAAATGAATTAATTTGTTTTGATTAATGGGCAAATAAATCTTAAAATAAAGATTTTATTTGAAATAATTGTAAAATCACAATAAGTAATATTTGCTTTCAATTTTATTGAATAAACAATAAGCAATATTTTAGTTCACTAACTTTTATTTAAAAAAAACATCTTCATGTAAATTTGTTTTAATCAAAATAAAATAGAAAATTAAATTAAAATTTGATTGAGATTTGATATTAAATTTCTAATCCCGATTTATTTATCAGTCTGGAGATTATATTCTCAATTTTATTGCTGCGATTATTTCCCATTCAACCATTTCTCATTAAAATTAATGAAAGTTTCGTTTTTTCTTAATTAAATATATTAAGCCGTTTGCTCTATGTTTTTACAATCTATAGGGAAAAAATAATTATTTTCTTTTTATTATGACAGACTATCGTTACATTTGTTATAATGAATGTTGCGTTCCCGGGGATTTTTAAATGCATAAAATCAAGCAGTGAATTTGTATAAATTTTAATATTTGGATATTTTGTTTTATGTTGGTTTGATTATTAAGGGGAAATGGTTATTTGTATCTCTGCAAAAGTGTAGGATTATTGTATATATAAAAAAGAAAGAACATAATATAAAATGATTTAATTCGGACTCCAGCCCCGAATTAATGCACCCTTGAATGTTGATAACTTATGTAGCGGTGATTAGATGTAAAGCAAATTCATAAGAAGTTATAGAAAACCTCAAAACATCAGGAAATATCAAATGTTTATTATGATATAGGGAATAATATCGAAGTTGGTGTAGTGAGTTAATCAAATATCAAAAACTTTAAATTGAATAAAAAAACATTTATCATTTGTTTAATTATTCAGTTTTATTTTAAGTTTGAAGCAAATATACAAATTGAAGTGACTTTGCTATTTTATTTAATAATGAATTATATTATCAACGATTGGTTCACGGAATATTCCGATGGAATTATTTTTTCTCAAGAAGTATTTCAAATTAGAATGAAAATCTTGGAAAATC
The DNA here is from genome assembly GCA_959609185.1 of Schmidtea polychroa. Taxonomy (NCBI): domain Eukaryota; kingdom Metazoa; phylum Platyhelminthes; order Tricladida; family Dugesiidae; genus Schmidtea; species Schmidtea polychroa. Next base: position 50,103 of record CAUHTR010000312.1, read on the forward strand.
TTGGCCTGCATTTCTTTATTAATATTTCTTATGACCTTTTTGTTCAATACCAATTATGTTGACGATTTATTTCTCCCCGATATTAACAGAAAAATTGGATTTTGGTCTGGAGATGTTTATAAATTACAATGCGATGCAATTGTTGTTCCAGTCAATAATTCAGTCGAAGGCGAACTTTTCGTCGAATCTTCATTAATTTATAAATCTGCTGGAACTAAATATTCGCATTTAATGCAAAATACCGTTTCTTCTCATGAAGCTTTAACTCATTTCACGGATGTTTCAAGTAGTAAAGAACAACATAAACTTAATCGCATCGTTCCGGTTTTCATGCCGTTTATTGGACATATTATATCACTAATAATTGGAACTTTAATTGTTGTTCTCATGTCTATCGTTGGATTTAGCTCCTGTTTATGTCGACGTGGGGGAAATGTGGTGGTAAAGTTACCGTTCTATTAGGAATCATTTCTGTTACTATGTTAGCTGGCATTGTTCTAACGTTTATCAATAATCAACTAATCCCTGACACACTAACAAATCCAAAGCTCATACATAATTCTCTTTCTAATATTTACATTGAAATATCAAATGCAGAAAAGTTATCCAGAAACAATGATGGCCTGATAGATAAAACTCAGTTTCAAGATATGCTCAGGTCAAAGGAAGTCCTCTATTAATCAAGAAGGAGCAAACCACGACAGTTGGTTAAAATTGTTATTGGCTCGAAAAACAAAGTCAAAGTAAAATTTCAAAATATAGTGGCTCCTTTCAAAAATAAACTGTTACTAATAAATGAACCTGCCTACTACGAAGTAAAGAAGCAAACAGCGAATCAAATAAAAAATTATCAAACAGCTCACAAAGTGTTAGATCACAAATAGCAAGTGTACAATCTGGAATATCTATGACAAAATAGGTGGGGAACCTGCGGCCTTTAGGCCGCATGCGGCCTCTGGAGCCTTATCAAAATAAATCTTAATTTATATAAAAAACCATGAATTTCGAGGATTTACAAATAAAAATGGTTGTAACTACTGAATTGTATATATACCGTACTGTAAAAGCATCCCGCCGAGTACAAAGAACGAAATATCAACGAAATACCTTTTGACTGCGGCCTCATTTGAAGGCGACAAATTTCAATGTGGCCTATGGAAATAAAAAGGTTCCCCACCCCTGATATTTACCAATGATTCTTACAAGAGGGAAATGTGATATATGAATGATCATTAAAAATGAATTATTATTCTTTGTTTGAATATTGAAAACAGCTATGAATTTAAACTAATTTAATTATTTTATATTTATAAATATAACAGTACTGCAAAAAGAAACATTATATATTTTATTTATTATTAAAATCCTGGTTTTTATCAATGCGATTCTTAATGCTTATGAATGCGAAATAGAGGAGTTTTGGAATATTAAAAGATTAAGGGACTTGATTCATGTAACATAAGGACAGACGTAGTAATAATTTATAGTACGCAATCATATCTCATGATCGTCGACGACAGCTAGGGGAATAAAGAAAATCATCAAAAGTGTTCCATACCTTCGTACCGGAGAGGTCTCCCATTTTTGACGATGGCAGCCTGCAGGCTCGTTAAACCAACACGAAAACATTTATCTAAGTTAATGATTTAATTTACTAGTTGGTAAGGTATTTAACCGAGTTGTTTTATGGGTCCCTGCATAAAATATTTAAATAATTTATTTAATTTATCAAACTCCAAATATTTACTTAAATTAACTTATACAATGCATTCATTTGATAAAAATATTCGGGTAACTTGTATAAATTATTTGTTCTTAGAAAAGGCATCCCAATGATATTATATCACTCGATTATTTGAAGAAACCAAAAACAACTAGAGGAAAATAATCGTATGCTAACCCACCCTTTACAATCATCATAATGAATTACTTAAGTTGGGCATTATCCAAATAGTTAAATGAATTCGACAACTTCATCTTTACTTTCATTATTTATTATGGCCAGGACTCTCTTCATTCTTATTATTACCATAATCATTGTTATTAATGTCATTACCCCTATCGTTAGGGTTATCATTATATCTACGATCAGGACTATTATTATTACTATTATTTCCATTATTGCAATTAGCATACCATTGTAGCCATTGTAAGAATTGTCACTATTACAATTATTACTATTATGATTATTACCCTTATTATCATTACTATGCCGATTATTGTTATTATTAATATTATGGTCATTACTATTTTAGTTATTATTATGAGTATTACCATAGCTATGATTCCGGCTTTATTATTGTTCTTTTATTCATGATAAGTACCGTAGTTATTCTAGTTATTATCGTAACAATAATTATTATATTAAACGTTCGTGAGTAGAATGTTCGTTTATTTTATTTTCAGAGCATGATTACTTAACAATTTAGTTTTGAGATTTCCAGTTTAAAACTTGTCACAAGTACTCTAGTCAAATTCTAGTCAACTTAATTATGTTAGAAAAACCGTAAAGGTCGCAAATTTTCCTACTTATCAGATTTGACTCATGCTGTGACACTACAGTTATCTGCGAATTGTGTATGGTGATTATGTCATTTAGATATCATATGCCATTTACTCACGATCTCACCAATTACAAAATGTGAGGCCTGGCAGTTTCCGAATTTTTATAAAGTTGTAATAAGAGTAGATTTGGTGCTGTGTGTGTTACCGCTGCGTTTCAACATCTGTGCTGCCTAGTGCTGTATGTGGTGATTTCCTACAGTTCAATTTCGATGCGACTTGACACGAATAAGATTGGACTCTGTTTATCATCGTATCCCAGATGTTGTGCCTACTACTGAGATAAAATCAGTTCTACAGTGGATACGGTGCTAATCATAAAGTGGTTCATTCAGCTGTCATTTCCCTACAAAAGTACTTCTAGTCAAGGCCGCATTCTCCAGAAAAACGCTAATTATCGGATGGAATTCTATCTCAACGAGGAGATCCAATGAACGGGCGATATGGAAATTTCAAGAAAAAATTCGAATCGAATTAAACGGCAATTGAATTTTTTTGATGAGGATTTACTACACTCGGAGACGATGCCTGATACACTGGGATTGAAAATGCACCTCTAAAAATGAAAATTCGTTTCTGGATGATGAATGGATAGTGAACTACGGGCTCCCTCAGTCATTGCGAGTGTTTTGGTTTTCGTGGTAAGAAATTGTAGTTTCACTTTACGATGGTAATTTCCAAAATTTTCTCTCTTTCAGATAAAGTTACATCTCACATCCTGTGGTGACAGATCAGTGGAGAAACCCCCACAAGATGACCCGATCCAAACCACTACGACGCTGAAGTATCATCTAACCTGCTGGCAGGAAGAACAACCAGTGTCCCTCGAGCTGTGGCCTTCCAAACCCCAGTGCCGTGGAATATAAAAAATTATAATATCATTGTGCATTCAATAAACTGTTTCATTAGTTGTCGTTTCAGAAATAAATCAGTCCAGATTATATTTAATCATTATAAGTTCACTCATAAAGCGAATTAACTGTTCAATGTACCTTTACTTAGGAAATAAAATAAATATTCGCTAATCATTTACTTATGAAATCATTAAACCTCTCTTATGCATTTACTTAGGAAATTCAAAAAATATATAATTATAATTTAACAAGAAAGAAAACGAACCATGAATATTTAATATTGTTACAAATTTTCAAATTAATTTACATATATAAATATATAAGAAAAATCATACTACGTGCAAATAAAGGTTTACTGTCTGCTTGAAATCTGAATTAATGATAGAATAGTCCTCCTTTCGCAAAGTTCGTTTAAAACGTTGAATCCTCGAGTGGTTTGTTGACTGTGTGAATAAGTAGAGTATTCCTAGTGATCTGGATAGTCAGTTGTTGAATGTGGATTGTCTCACCTAAGTTCGATAATTTTTAACATTGACAAAATTATTCTATATGTACTTACCTAAGTTCGATAATTTTTAACATTGAAATTTTTGTTTTTGCAAAATGCGCGGGCCAATCAGAATTGAGGCGCCGTCAATTTATTTAATTTAATTTAAATTCTATGTTTTTTGTTAGTTTTTCCTAGTTTTCTTTATTTTTCTTTTACTTTTATTTATTTTCTTAATTTTTCCTATTAACTACCTAATTTTGATGTTGTTTTCTTAGTTTGATCGGCTTTCCCGATCTTGATTTTTTATTTTTATTTTTTGTTTTATTCTTTTATGTTTTTAATTTATTGCTGCACCTTTATTTTGTTTTCTAATTTATTTTCTGATTTATTTGTGATATTTTGATTGTTTCTTATTGTTCCTTTCTCATTTTTCTTATTTGTGCTATCTTATTTTATTTCAGCCCTTTATTTTATTATATTATTATTATTATTATTATTATTATTATTATTATTATTATTATTATTATGATTATTATTATTATTATTATTATTATTATTATTATTATTATGATTATTATTATTATTATTATTATTATTATTATTATTATTATTATTATTATTATTATTATTATTATTATTATTATTATTATTATTATTATTATTATTATTATTATTATTATTATTATTATTATTATTATTATTATTATTATTATTATTATTATTATTATTATTATTATTATTATTATTATTATTATTATTATTATTATTATTATTATTATTGTTATTATTATTATTATTATTATTATTATTATTATTATTATAATAATAATAATAATAATAATAATAATAATAATAATAATAATAATAATAATTTAACCCTATATGATTTATATGATGTTTTTCTGTCATCCCAGCAAATTTTTTCTGAGAGATATTATAAAGAATGTCATGGTTTTTAACTTCAGTGTCAAAGTTAAAAGAGGTTATGAACAAAATATATGAATTATAGCGTTTGGTTTATCATGAGTCGCATTTTGGATTGAATTTTTGAATATTGTATACATGGAGAATTGATTTTTTTGAATTGATTTGTTTTATTGTTAATGAGTTGTAATTTGATGGGAAAATAAATGTAATTCATGTTCGAATTCAACAAAGAAATGGCCGGAAAACATTAACAACTGTTCAAGGAATCCCAAATAAATATGATAAAAAATGTATCCTTAAAGTTTTTAAAAAGGAATTTTGCTGTAATTGTACAATTATGCCACATGAAGAATATGGTGAAATAATGCAACTTCAAGGTGATCAACGGAAAAACATTAAAGAAATTTTAACCAAAAAGTTGTTTATGTCAATTCAAAATTTGCAAACTTTTGATCCTTTTGCTGAGAGTGAAGATAGACGGTCTTATCGAAATCTATATAAATTTTATATGTCGAGTATATCAGAAAGAGCTCCTATTTTAAAAAATTCGATACATCAAATAGAAAACATATGGTCTTACCAGTAATCTTCACGTAGAAGGTGCGACAGATGAATTGAAATCATCACCAGTGCGTCGAACGTTATGTTTAATTATTTTAATCGACTTAGTGATATGTGTTCTTCTTTGGATAATACATTTGCAGCAACATCCACCTCTTATTGACAATTTGAAAAAGGAAGTTCTCAATTATAGTTTTAACAATTCATTATTCGATATGACTGTTTTATCCGGTTGTAGGTTTTTGTATTTAGAAATGGCTTATGGTTGTGTTAAATCACAATTTCCTTGGTATATTTCTGTATCTACATTAATTACCAGTGTGTTTTCCGTTATTAAACTGGTTCTTAACATGGCTGATGATCGTGTTGTATATAAATATTTAATGATAATTCTTTCATTTATTGCCGCATGGATTGAAACAATATTTTTAATTTACCGTACTTGCCAAAAAAAAAACGGGAAAGGGCCATGGAATACTATAGATTTGTTTCTCAGCAACAGCGGTTTTTATATTTATAATATCATGAAAAAATTTCAAAGAACTCTAACTTTTTTAAAATTAGTAATAATTATCTTCTCGGATATGTTATTCAAACAAAATCTTCAAAGGAAGTTCTATCATTTGTATTAATGTATAAATAAGAAATTCAACACACATCACCAATCAACAACATATATCTACAGTTTCTTTAATTAAATTTTACTTAATTAACGTAATTACCTTTTCACATTGTATACTCCACACCCTTCTAAGAAATGTATAAGGCCTCCCAAAATATGTATATTGCAATTATTTGTATGAAAATTTGAATAAATTATTTTCGGTGTGATCTGATCTGGACGCATGACGGATGGGAATCGTATAAATAATCGAAAAACTGCCAAATTAATAACTATTACTTTTATTTTATTTATTAAATAAATTCTAAATCGAGCAATTTAATGACTTTTCTTACCTCCTAACAACTAATAAAAAAATATTATAAATAAATATTGAAAAACTCATTTATTTACTCGAGAAATTTATCTATATTATTTATCTTTGCGAAAAAAATCCGTCTTGTCTGCATTTTAAGATCTGACTTTTATCCTTGGAACTGCTGGTAATTGCCAGCAGATTCTCATAGACTTTCTTGTTTGTTTGGCCGGACAACGTAAATATCATTTCATTTCATCTAATAAGTTTCCATTGACTAATTGACTGTTTGAATTAATGAAAATATTGATTTTATGTTTTGTTTAAGTGATAAAGTTTAATTAAAACAAACATTGCGATAATTGAAAATTCATAGAATTGCTTTTTTCTGATATTGTTTTTCTTTTGGAAAAAAAGGAGATTTTACTTTTCATTATTATTATTATTATTATTATTATTATTATTATTATTATTATTATTATTATTATTATTATTATTATTATTATTATTATTATTTTTATTATTATTATTATTATTATTATTAATTTTATTATTATTATTATTATTATTATTATTATTATTATTATTATTATTATTATTATTATTATCATTATTATTATTATTATTATTATTATTATTATTATTATTTAAAACAATAAAGTGATAATTTAAGCTTTTTGCTGCGAATAATGATGTCAATCTCCTGGAATTTAGCAATCTTCTTCCCGAACATACATTTCTACTTTCGTTTATTTCCTATTTCTTACTTCTCATTTGTTATAAATACAATATAATGATATACTTTTTTTTCTGAATTTTTAAAATTTTTTTATTTAAAATTAAATAAATATCATTTAAAATTCAAAACTGACACCTACTAAAATTTTTAAATTTTTAAAGCTTTTATAATTAGCTCTTAGAAGCCTACTCTAATAAAATATTTTAAAATATTTATAAAATAAAGCTTTACCACCAAACATCTTACTGTTATCCTTGAGAACACCTATTTTACCTTTGAGCAAAATATCTATAAACAAGTTAAAGGTCTGCCTATGGGTTCTAGCATATTCGGATTGCTAGCAATCATCTTTATGGATAACCTCGAACGACAGACACTGAGAACCATACAACACATCGGTTTCTACGCAAGATATGTAGATGATATCATCATCACGACCAAAAGCCGAAAAGAAGCGGAGGAAATATTACATACATTCAATGCGGCTCACCGAGATATTAGGTTTGAAATCGAATATCCGGAAGAAGATGCATCCCTCAATTTATTGGATTTAAGAATTAAAATAGAAACAAATACTCCAACATACGGGTTCTACAGAAAACCAGCTCACAAAGAAATATTTATGCACCAAAGATCAGCGCTTCCATACTTACAGAAAGTACATGTCATAAAAACGAGAAACAAAGGATAGCCAATCGATGCACTGAAGAAAACGAGAACTTTAAACAGCAATCAAATTTCAATAAAATCCTACACAGAAACGGATATCAATGTGAGGACATTGAAAGAATGAATTCTACCCCAAAAAGATTTAAGGAATTAAAATTGACACATTTATTAAAATATTTAAATCGCTTATATAAATAGTTATTAGAAGCTTTATTTTATAAATACAGTGAAACCCCGCTTAACTCGGTTTCGTTTAGCGCTGTTTCGGTTTAGCGCTCTTTAATATCAACTCGGGTATTCCTTGAAATTGCTCGCAGAATTACGGGGATTCCCCGCAAAACAGTACAGTTGAGTTTCTTGTTTGGTGCGGTGTGGTTTGACGCAATTTTATTATTTGAGACATTTGTTGACATTATTGTAGGTATAAATTTATATAATACTATAACTATTAATACATTGACAAATATTATGATCTTTAGTTTTTATCATGGGTGATAATGAAAAAAAAGAAAATAAAGCAACCAGAAAAAGCATTTCACTGGAAATTAAAATGCAAGTGATTAGATTCTGGTGAACGTCAATCTCAAATTAGTGCTGCATTGAATTTGGCAACTTCAACAATAAGGACAATTCTTAAGAATAAAGAAAAATGTTCAATATTTAGTCATTTTTAAAAACCCTAGAGATGCAACAGTTATTGATTTTCTTGCAACACAGGCATATCCAAATAATCGTAATTTTCTGATAAATGTATTTCAAGATGCTACAAAACAACCTCATGGATATATATTTCTTGATTTCACTCAACAATGTCCTGATGATTTACGAGTGAGAACCGATATTTTCAATAAAGAAGGGTCAATGGTTTATAAACAAAGTTGAAACCATGTTTAACTGATCATGTTTTCGAGATTTTGGAAAAGGTACTGAAAAAGAAAAAATTAAAGTTCCACCAAAAACGAGTTATACACCTCCTAAAATACTTGTTACAGAAAATTTTCCATCAATGAATCTCATCTCAAAAAATCCAAAACCTAAACCAATCAAAAAGCTTAAACAAGTAAAAACAGTAAAAAATCATCGTAGTTTTCCGTTTTTTAATGCATTGTTAAAGGCACCGAGCATGAAAAGAATGACTATTTTACACTCATTTCCTTATTTTGTTGTCGATGATTTACTTGATATTATACTCAAAGTAGTCAAAGGCAAGACTATAATTAGCAAATCTGACAAAATTATTTTAAAAAAGTACCATAAACCTCTTTTGACGCTAGTAAATAATAAAAATGGCAAACAAATGGGAAAAATTATATATAAACAACAAGGAGGGTTTATTGCTGCATTAATACCATTGTCATTATCATTATTAAACGGAGCAGGTCTATTAAAATCATCATAAACAATGGGTGCTAATCTTTTATTACCTAATTTAAAATTTGATTTCAAATCTTTATGTGGTAATGGAGAAGATATGGACGAATCCAAAAGATGAATCAGGTTTTGGAGGAGTCGAAAAGTTAAAGAAACGAGTTCTGAATTCGAAGATGGAAACCAAGAATTGGTTATCAAGTCAGCTCGCATACAGTTTGAACAAGCCGATGCTGAAAACGTTTCCAACAAGACCATAGAAAACATTTGGTATTGATGATTTATGGCAAATGGATTTGATGGAAATGATACCATATTCAAAAATTAATAAAGGACAGGTATATTTTGACATGCATTGATGTTTTCAGCCGTTTTGCTTGAGCAATTCCTACCAAAGCAAAGTCTGCCGAAGAAATATCCAAAGCAATTAAGCTCATACTTAGAGATGGATATCCAAAAAACTTAAAACAGATTCGGGTAAAATATTTGTACTATCAAATTCATTATTTTTCTTTAGGAAAGGAATTTTACAACAGTAAAGTGAAACAAATCCTGGATAAACTCAAAATCAATCATTACTCTGTGCATTCTCAATTCAAAGCCTCTCATGTTGAAAGATTTAATCGAACCTTGAGAGATAAGCTGAAAAAATTGTTTGTGCATCAAGGTAATAAGACGTGGATAAATATTTTGCCTAAAATTATATATGGTTATAATCATTCATCACATCAAGGTTTGAAAGGTTTAAGACCAGAAGATATTTCATCAAAACAATCTATTGATTTACAGTTTTCGAAAAAGGCTGAAAAAATTAAAAAACCAAAATATAGAATCGGTGATCATGTTAGAATACAAACTGGAGTGATGAAGTCTTTGTAATTTCGAAAATCAATACTAACAATATCCAGTAATGTATGTCATTAAAGACTATGATCAAAATATTGTGCAAAGGAAATTTTATGAACAAGAATTACAAGTCATTCCTTCACCAAAAGATTTTAGAATTCAAAAAATATTGAAAACTACAAAGAATGGTGAGGATAAACAATACTATGTCAAATGGCATGGATATAAAAAACCATCATTGATATCGTCTCGAGACCTCGTAAAATGAATTTTTACATTATTTTGCCGAGCAATAGTTGTCTGAATATACATCCAGAAAACACTGCCAGTAAATTTATGGTCAATCTCCAAAATCCGATTTATTTAAATGATAATTGGGAAGTTGCTCTCCTTGACTTTACATTTGTGTACAATCTCTTTCCAATTTATAGTAAAGCTAAAGTTTAATATTAAAAAAAAGAGACGCAAAGAAATATCTCTTTTGTCATTGATAATGTAAAAGATCATATTGATATTGGTCCTTACGATTCAATTGTCAAAATGTATATTGATCGTCAATATTTAATAGTTGAATGTAAATATCATTCCTTTACTATAAAATTTGATAGTTTGGCAAAGTCAAAACGATTTGAATTAACAACTCAAAGTAAAAGAAATCATACCAATATATTCCAAGTACTACGGCCGGGATTTACCAAATTAGCAGCGCGATATGAAACAATTTCAATGAAAGTTGAGTTTGAGGGTAAAACTGAAAATAAATATACGTTTAATGAGAATTTATACATTTCTAAATTGGATGAATTACAATCATATTATTTCAAAATTGTGGATCAATATTTAAATCATTGGAATTAGTAGACAATACTTTGTTCAAATTCAGTTTGAATACTGATATTACTGAAATTAATTTTGATAAAAATCTAATAAAAACATTAGGATTACCAAAAGGAACATATAGTCAAGATGGAAAATTAAATGTAGGTATGAATAAACCAAAAATAATTAAACTTCATCATCAAATGTTTCTCTATACTAATATTATTGAACCCATAATTGATGGTGATTCTTTAGTTCCTCTATTGAAATCTATTTGGGTTGAGAAACATGAACAAGATGATGTTGTACAAGTCAATGTAGAGAATCCAATGTATTTGCCTGTTTCAACATCCTGTATAAACAATATAGAAATAAATATAAGAGATGATTCTGGTCAATTAATCGAATTTGCAAAAGATTCAAAAACTCATTTGACACTACATTTTCGTAAAGTAGATGGCTAATTCTGATATTATTAGTATGTATAGTGGTAGCCAAAGTGGTGGCGAATTACCATATTTTGTTGGTAAAGAGATCGGAAGTGGGTGGTTGAGAACAATTGGTAGATTTACGTTACCAATTCTTAAACGTATTGGTAATTTCGGTATGAAAACTGCAAAATATGTAATTATGAATGACAAGAAAATATTACCATCGTTGAAATCAATTGCAATTGCTGAAATAAGTAAAGTAATACCTGGTATGTTTAAAACTGAACCAGCACCGGTACCAGTAAAACGTAAATTTGAAAGTGAAATTAAAACAAGTATGGGAACTAAACGCAAGAGAGGAGGATGGCATATAAACAAGCGAATGAAAGGACACGGAACCATATTTGAAGAATGATTTGCGGTAAATCTGAATTATGTATATTTGATCGACCATTGCCTCAGGCGGTTATCGAATATGGAGCATTTGAAGATGTATTTCCAATGAATTCTATTACCGATAGTAGAAATTATGTGAAATTTTACATTATTGGTTCTCAAACAGAATATTTAGATTTGAACCATACTTTGTTGTATGTTCAAATAAAAGTTGTAGATAAAGACAATATAGCATTAGCTGCAGATGATGCAGCTGAACCTAATAATTTCTTGTTTCATACTCTCTTTAAAGATGTTATTGTTTGATTTAATAACATTAAAATTGAGGGTGGAAACAATACATATGCTCACTAGTGTTTCCAAATTACTCGATTTTTTGTAAAACTCGGTTATTCGAGTATTACAAAAAAAATTGGGCGAGTACTCGGTTACTCGGTTATTATACTCGAAACTAAAATTAAATAATTAAAGATTAAATAATTAAAGATAAATAATTAAAGAATTTAATTAAATTTTATTAAATATATCAAATATTTATTGTATATATAACTTTTTATTTATTTAAGAAATAATATTTAAGAAAAATTAGCGCATTTAAGGTTTCTGGGTTCATTCTGTTTCGGATTTTCGTCTTCAAAGTGCCAGCTACTGAGAAGACTCGTTCGGAGGCTGTAGAAGTTGGCTCACTAGGCAATTATCGAAACTATTTTAAATTATAATAATGATACTAAAGATACTTGTCTAACTCCAATGGGATATGGTGTATCTGATGATCGAAAAAAGTGGATTAAAGGCTCAAAAGCTTTCAACATGTGTTCATCTCTACAATAGGATTTTATGGATCAACCCAAATATTTACTACCAGGTGTTAATGTACATATAAGATTGAAAAGATCTGATTCTGCATTGTCATCATCAACTGGAGTTGCAGGTGTAGCACCTAAATTAATGGTTCGAAGATTTCAATGTGAATCATCTGTATTAGTTGGACATCAAATTGGATTAAATACCAAACATGCAATTTATTCGATAAAGACAAAAGAAATTGTATCATCATAAAGGAGCATCATCATTTTACAAGGAGCAAATATTTGGAGATCGAAGAATGCCTAATTTTATCCTTGTAACTTTTCAAAGTGAAGCTCAATATAACGGATCTTATGATCAACGTTCCCTCTAATTTTTTAGATATCTGAGCGGAAAATGTGCGGCGTGAGCAGTAAATTTACAGAACAAGATTTAGTGAGCGGAAAATTTGCATGAAAATTATTTAAAACAAAAATTAAAAAATTAAATATTTAATTTATTATATATGTAATTCATTTTTTCGTATATAATTCATATTTATAGCTAAAGCTACATATTGACTTAGTAATTAATGCATATTAATACTTCATTTATTTATGCAATTTACATTTCATAATGTACATACTTATCTTATAATATTCTTTTTAAATTTAATTATTTGGATTTATAAAAGAAAATATATAATATTAAACGACGGAATGTCCACTACGGTATTTTTTCACGTCTATCTTTTTCATTGGCCCAATATTGATAAACTTCATCTAAATCTATATTTTTTTGAGACAATAAATGTGATTTTATTCGCATCAAGCATTCCAAATGATTAATTTCAATTCTATTTCTAGATTTAGTTTTTATAGAATTCATTAAACTGAATCCACGTTCACAATCGCAACTGGATGCTAGAAATGTTGAGCTAATGTCTAGTAAAAATTTCAGTTCATTGAATTGGTCATCTTTTAAAAGGAAATTCAACAAGTCCGTGAATGTTTGAATTGAACCAGCTTTGTATTTTTCGGCCACAATAAATTTTAATGTGGTATATTGCTGACATATCGTCTCTGCTGCAGTGTTATTAAAATTGGGAATAAACATAGAATATTTTCGTACTAACTTTAGAACACTTTCTTTCCCAAATTCAAAGTTAGTAGTGTTTGCTATTGCACCAGGATCGAATGCATACCACTCTATAAAATCTTCTTCAGGGAACCTACTCTCCAAGTGTTTACATAAAAGTTCAATTATTCGAATAATTGCAGATGTATCAACGTCATTGTTTGATAGAGCTAAATGTTTCTTGACATCATCACTCCAATATACTACATCACTCAAATACTGACTTTTCAGTTTATTTATAGTTCCTTTTGCAAACTGAAGAGCTTCCAATGATGTTAAACCACTTCTTTGAAATAATTTGGTTAGTGCAGCAAGGTCGCATAAAACTTCATTTAAAATTACTATTGCAACATGGTATTGTGGATTTTTAAGCATTTTCAAACAATATTTGCTAATAGGATCATTAAAATTTTGGACCTTTTCAGTGCAGTAGTCAATTAGGGTATCATAATTTCGAATTAAAGCTTTCACGGCAAAGTGTCTAGAAAGCCATCTTACTTCATTGAGTGGTCGAAACGCTAGTGCATCACATTCTGTTAAATTAGCCATTTCTTGAAATTGTTCTTTCCTTATAGACGATCGGTGAAACATAGTGTAAAGTATTAATATGCATTAATTACTAAGTCAATATGTAGCTTTAGCTATAAATATGAATTATATACGAAAAAATGAATTACATATATAATAAATTAAATATTTAATTTTTTAATTTTTGTTTTAATTAATTTTCATGCAAATTTTCCGCTCACTAAATCTTGTTCTGTAAATTTACTGCTCACGCCGCACATTTTCCGCTCAGATATCTAAAAAATTAGAGGGAACGTTGCATAGATCCAAAGTTATTGATTGCATACCTGTGTACTTGCTACTTCTTGAAGATTGTGACAACTATCATTATACGGCCATTATCAACGTGCAACGTTTAATGAATTGTCATCCTAATATAGATTACTCGATAAGAATAAGAGTTAATTGGTGCCCTCATTGCCTTAATGGATTTCGATTAAAACATGCTTTTGATAGACATGTTGCATTGCGTAGTAAAAATCAGATAGGAACGAGTCTTTACACTCTTCCTACAAATAAAAACTTGCAATTCGAAAATTTTGCAAAAACTATTACCCCACCATTTGTATTTTATGCCGATTTCGAATCGGTTTTACCTAAAGATGTAATACATCATCAAATACATTATCCAATATCCGCAGGCCTTTTACTAATTAACAACTACGCAAATACAAAATCATATTATAATTTCATTGGTACTGATTGTGTTTTGAAATTTTTGTGTAAGATTGAAGAGATTGCTGACACAATAGTTATCTCTTATTATGAAATTCATGGCAAAAACCCCTAAAAACTATGACTTGGGCCGAAAATCGTGCTTTCAGATTGTCTACAGCCTGTTACCTTTGTAAAAAATCTATTATTCGCAAAGTTCGAGATCATGATCATTTCTCTGGCAAGTATCTTGGTGCTGCCTGTAGTAAATGTAATATTTCACGGCGAATTCAAAAACAGCTTCCTATAGTTTTTCATAACTTGAGGGGGTAGCCCTTCATCATATTTTTAAATTTGGTCTTGATAATTTTCCATCGTGGAAGTTGAATATTATCCCTACTAGCATTGAAAAATTTATATCATTAATCTCTTATATAAAAAGATTGCCTGTTCGTTTTATCGACAGTATGCAATTTGTTAATTGTTCTTTGACAAAGGCTGTAAAGACTGTCGGATCTTCCTTTGACATTATCTGCTTTTGAAGGTTCCATTATGACTTTTAAAGGCATTTTCCATTATAATTTTGCTACTTCCCTCTTGTTCCGGAAAAGATGTGCCCACCCGGTTCTAAAGTTGAAAACTTGATGCTCACGCAATGGGCCAAGAAGAACCATGTTCTTCATTGGAGACTTTTAAAATTTTATTTTGAATTGGGGGCAGTCATTGTAACTGTTCATCGTGCCATTAAATTTTAACAAGCATCAATTTTTAAAACATATTGACAAAAACACATAATTACGAGCGACTTCTACAAGTGAGCTTTATAGAGATTTATTTAAGCTTTATAATAATAACCTGTATGGTAAATCAGTCGAAAATTTAAAAAAGCGCATGAATTTGAGACTTTGTAACTCCGCCGAAAAGCTTATTACATATGCATCAAAACCTCAATTTAGAAAATCTATCACAATTGCTCGATCTGTCTAATTTGTGCATGTATCAACTTCAATATATTGAATTGGACAAGTATAGGTGCGAGTTTAATTGTAAAATAAATATTGTTGCCTGACATACAGACTCTTTCTTTTAAGAAATTAAAGTCTGTAAATTATATGTATTATTACCGGCAATGATTAGAGATAATCTGCTTGACACATCCAATTATGATCCTTCACATCCTTTATTCTCTAGAAAACTCGATTCTGTTATCGGGAAGTTTAAGGACGAGAGTAAGGGACTTGGATATAGTGAATGGGTTTTCTTGAGACTAATCTTGCATTTGGGTATTATTTGTGTATCGATGAACTGGATGACTATGAGTGATATGATGGAGCAAGAAACAGTTCGAGAACTTCAAAATGGTAGAAATATTTACAGACTTGTGTGTGTATGTATTGTTGTTTAATATATTTTTTAAAAATATTTTTCAATCTTCAATTTTTTATTTATTAATTCATTTATTTATTACTACCGCTCCTACGGGCGGCGGGCGTGTAGATTGATAATTTTAATTTTTTATTTGAATTTGAATAACTTAGATATGCATGTTTTGTGTATGATTTAAAAAATTAGACTTTAATTTTTGTACCTTTTCAAAATTTGGCTTTGGAAAATTTTGGGAAATTTATTTTTTGGGGCTTTTTAAAATTTGGAGAAAATAATTTTGGGACTTTTTAAAATTCGGGAAATTTTTGAGTTGGGAAAATTTGGGGGAAATAATTTTGGGACTTTTTAAAATTTGGGAAATTTATTTTTGGGACTTTTCATATTTTGGGAAATTTATTTTGGGGATTCTGTGATTTGGAAATATTTTGTAAATATTTCATGTGATTTTTTCTAGTAATTTGTTGATTTTTTCCAAGTATTTTTATATAAAAATTTTCAAAGTGATGTGACCTTAAAATTTTCAAATTTATCCAGGCATTTTTATTTTTTTAAATTTTTTCTAAGTCAAGTGGTGTGACCTTCACTTTAAAGTACTTTCATATTTTTTAAAATATTTTTCTAAGTATTTTATTAAAGCTTTTGTTCATTGTCCCACCATGTGTTGAAGAATATGATTTTATTTCTATAATATAAGATTTTCTATGTTTGATAACATATGAATGATATTAAATTATGGCATTTGATGTTGAAGTTAGAGACTTCGGAGCTCATTTTCCATGGAAACTATGTATTTTTTCTATATATTGACTATATATTTTTTATGTCCGTTATAAGATTCCGAGTTAAAAAATTCTCCAGGGGGGGGGGCTAGTGGTGTGGATGGGACATGGTGTGGAAGGGACATATCCATCTACTACTGTCATCGGCAACTGCAACTACGTCAAGCTTTGCAACTAGAATTACCCGTTTTAGAAATGACATTATAGAGGAAATGGAAAAAACGACTGTCTATGTGGATTGACGACGAAATTGTACGCAATATGCCATTAAGCAAATCTATCATAATGGAAAAAGCTAGAAGAATTTTTAATTACATTCAGGCTTAGACAAGTGACAAGTGAATTCCAAACGACATTGAAATCAATAATTTACCAAGGAAACTATCCTGCAGAATTAGTTTTTAATGTTGATGAAATGGGCCTGTTTTGGTAAAGAATGCCAAAACGAATATTTCTATCCCGTGAATAGAAACGAGCACCAGGATTTAAAGCTGCAAAAGATTGCTTAACACTCCTACTTTGTGGAAACGCAAGCGAAGATTTCAAATTAAACCCACTACTAGTTTACCACTCCAAAACCCCAAGAGCGATGAAAGGCATATCTAAATCAACTTTACTTGTTATTTGGGAGTCTAATAAAAAATCATGGATAACTATGAAAATTTACCGGGATTGGTACACTGAACATTTCTGCCCGTTTGTTAAACGTTATTGCAAAATTAAAAAACTTGAACAAAGAGCACTATTATTAATTGATAATGCTCCAAGCCACCCAAAATATTTATCAGTCGAAGTGATTTTCTTATCGCCTAACACAACTGCCTTAATCCAACCAATGGACCAAGGCGTTATATCCAATTTTAAAGCTTATTATTTGAGGTGAACATTTAAGCATATGTTCTTTAAAACAGACGGAGAAGAGAAGCAATCAATAGGAGAATTTTGGAAAAACTACAATATCATGAATGCTGTAGCAAATATAAACCTTTCTTCGAATGTGATAACAGAAAGATCTTTGAAAGGAGTATGGAAGAACATTTGGCCGGACTTAAGTAAGAGCGAAGACATTGGACACTGTCGATATGAATGAAATAATGGAAGAAAGAGTGGAATTAGTGAAACAAACCGGTTTAAATGAGGTAAATGTGAAAGACTTCGAAGAAATAGTTCAAGATACAGCAGCTAGTTTTTCTAATGATGAGCTCAACGAATTAACTGCACAAGAAAACAAAAATATTGATAATAGTGATTTCAAAGAAGATCAAAAAGAACTTTCGATGGCGTTTGTAAAAATGAGTTTGATCACTATAATTTAAATTATGGATCAATTTGTTGAAAATGATCCAAATTTTGACAAGAGTCCAAAGGCAAGATGGGGTAGATGCTTTATCCACTTATCAACAACTGCTAACAGAACGCCTTCTTGATAAAAACGCAGAAAGTTGGAAACACAGAATAGACTGAATGATCTGACTGACTAAAAATCTAATTGTTTTTATAATATATCTGTGAGGAGTTAAAATTAAAATACTAAATTAAATTAGTTCGTGATTAAAATTTGTAAAGTTTTAATTGAAACTTAAATTATTTTAAGATATTAAAATTGAAATGATAATTGAAATTTTAAAATAAAATAATTTTTAATAAAATTGAAATTCAAGTATGAATGCGATGGTATGTTGATATTTGGTTGAAATTAAAATTTAGAAAATGTCCCAAGAATATTTGTTTATATAATCAGATTTAATGAAATATAATTTTGGATTTAATAGTCTTAGTAATTTATTTTGATGACCGAAGAATTAAATGTTATAGCTTCTAACATGGCGACCATTCCAACGGATCTGCTTATTGGAAGATTACTTCCAGAAAAAAGGAGATGACCTCGAATTATTTATCAAAGAATGTCAGAGGTTCTTTGAAATAACGAAGACACCAGTGAAGACCCAAATGGTACTAGTTATTACACTTCTGGACAGGACTTTGATTGAAGAATATGAAACCGCAGAAGGTAAAACCGTTGAACAGAAATTAAGAGCAGCTTTTCATCGACCAACGTCATTGATTGATGACTTAAGAGAAGCCTTGAACTACGAGCAAGGTAACGAATCAGCGGAAATATTTATAGAGAAAATATCAAAAATGACTAAAAAATTGGCCTCACACACTTGGAATGAGGAAGAAATTCAGAAATGTTTATTGACACATTGTGTAAGAGATAAAGAAGTCAGGAAAGAAATCGAAATGAAAGATCTCAAAACGGCGGAACAAATTAAAGAAACTATAAAGAAGATAGAAAAAGTTAACAAGGTTATTGAACAAGTAAACACGGTGAGATCAATACGACCTACAACTGGGGGAAGAACTTATAGAGATGTAGTACAAGTTGGAGCCACGAAGAGAGAAATCAACGAATGGAAACCAGAGACAAGAGTTAAAGTGATAGAATGCTGGACGTGTCAAAAACCGGGACACAGTAGCAGAGAATGTAATATAAAAAGAAGATTTCAATGTTATGCATGTGGTGTTGAAGGTCACATACGAAGAGAATGCCCAACAATCAAATGTCATAGATGCAATGCACGAGGACACAAAGAAAGAGAGTGCTACACAAATATGGAAAGACGAAATCAAGGAAGAGATCGAGACCAAAGGAAGATGTCAGGAGGAAGAATTCAAAGAAATACCTATCAACAAAGGGAAGATATGTATCAATCAAGGAACGTACATCAAAGACAATGGGGAAACCAACAATATAACAGAAAAGATATTGCAGCTATCGAGTCTGATGATGAGATGATGAATACAAAACAGTCAAGCCAGCCAGACGAGTATAACAGGGAGAATGACCCAAACGAGCACGCTCCGTCAAACGGGACACTGATCGGAGCAATTTACTAAGTAATATTGATTTCAACCAAAAAATGAATGCTAACGGTATGTGTAATTTAAGTATGTATGATGATTGTATGATTGATAAAGATTGTAGTGTTTTTGAACGTGATATTAATAATAATAGTAGTGTAGAAATTAAAAAGTCGAATGATAAGGAAATTCAGAAAAAATTTAAAGAGGAGTGTAAAGTAAATGAATTAGTAAAACACGAGGAAAGAACTATAGAGAAAATTTACAAATTCCTCAAGAAAAATGGAGACGTGTGTATTAATGAAATTGTAGAAGATACTAGAGAGCAGAATATTTTGTCAGTAGAAGAACAAAAAAGTCCAGTAATAACATATAATATAATGCAAGGTAGACCGAGTACAACACTGGATATCCAAGGGCGGAAAGTAGATTGTTTATTGGATACAGGAGCGCGAATTAATGTGATGGCTAAATCTGTAATTGATCGATTAGAAAATATCGAAATATTAGAAACAAGGGAATCGCTAAGATGTGCAAACAACAGTAGATTAGAAACTATGGGTAAAATAAACATCAATGTTAAAATGGGCAGTATTGAAAGAAATGTAACATTCATTATAGTAAAGAATTTAATACCAGAAATTATTGGAGGAGTAGAACTACAAAGGTTATTTGGTATAGAATTGAAATGTATACTAGAAGAACATGGAAAACGTAGTGATTTCATTTGCGAAATAGAAGCTAGATTTGGGCGGATTATAACAGATGAAGAAAGATTACGTCATGCCATCGACGTTTTAAAAGTTACCGGAAATAAGAGACTGCTAGAAATATTTCAGGCAAACAAGAATGTTTTTATGGCAGATAAATGGGACATTGGGTGTACCAATCTGATAAAACATAAGATCATCACGAAAGGAGAGCCAATAATGATTAAACCGAGACGTCAGCCAATAAATTTGGAAAACAAGATTGAGGAAGCAATAAAAAATCTAGAAAACAACGGAATAATTAGGAAGTGTAATTCACCGTGGAACACACCTTTAGTTTGTGTATGGAAGAAAGAGAAAAAAGACATCAGGCTTTGTCTAGACTTCAGACAATTAAACAAGATAACAGAAAGACAAGCATTTCCAATGCCAAATGTAGATGAAATTTTAGACATCCTACACGGATCCAGATATTTTAGCTCAATCGACTTGGGAAATGCTTATTACCAAGTGAAGTTAGATAAAGAATCTCAAGAGAAAACAGCATTCTCAACAAAAGAAGGACAGTTCTGTTTTAACAGGATGCCGTTCGGTATTGCAGCGGCACCAGGAACATTTCAAGAATTAATGACGAAAGTATTGAAAGATTTGTGGAAAGATGGAGTGATGGTATATTTAGACGACATCCTAATATTCACAAAGACAGAAGAAGACCATTATAACATATTTGGAAAAGTCCTAGGGAAGATCGCAACAGCAGGACTAAGATTGAACCCCGAAAAATGTCAAATATTTAGAAAAGAAGTGAAGTTTCTGGGACACATAATAAATAAAGACGGCATACAAACAGATAATACTAAGATAGAAGCAATACAATCATTTCAAAAACCAAAATGTGTGAAGAATCTGAGGAGCTTTCTGGGTATCTGTAACTATTATCGACGGTTCATAAAAGACTATGCAAAGAAGGCAAGAGCACTAGAAAGCATATGCGGAAAAAACAATGAGAAAATAAGATGGACAGAGATGTGTGAAAAGGCTTTCAGGGAAATGAAAGAAGCATTGATAACCGCCCCAATATTGGTATTTCCAGATTTCAGAAAAGAATTTATATTAGACACAGACGCGAGTTTCGATACTATTTTAGCAGTTCTTTCGCAAAAGGATGAAAAAGGACATGAACATGTCATTGCATATGGTTCACATGCGATGAGCAGCCACGAAAAAGGATACTGCATTACCAGAAAAGAATTATTGGCAATATACTATTTTTGTAAACATTTCAACCATTACTTATATGGTAAGAGATTCGTACTGAGAACGGACCATAAAGCTATTACGTTTATGGTAACAACGAAGAAACCAATAACTGCTCAATTCCAGACATGGATCAACTATTTAAGCAGCCTGGATATTAAAATGAAATACAGGAAAGGAACAAGCCATACAAACGCGGATATGCTATCCAGGAAAACATGCGGAACATGTGTACAGTGTATGATGGAACACGAAGACGCAAAAACCGGCAAAATTAAAACCAGAATATTAACAGTAACAGCAGAAGGCGGATATAACAAATGGCAAAATGACAATATGGAGGTCCAAGAAATAAAGAATAAGTTAGAAAATAAAGATTGTAAGTTCATAATGGAAAACAACACGGTACTAACTAAGCAAGGTAAAATATGGATACCGTCAGATAATAGTCAGAGGATGATAAAAGAAGTACACGTATTGCTGTGCCATGCAGGTGCACAGAAAGTAACAAAATATATCCAGAATAACTGCGACATGGAAAATTTAGCAACGGAAGTAAAAAAGGTAATTGAGAACTGCGAAAGATGTCAGAAAATGAAAACGATAACAACCAAGACAAAGGAGGAAACTCAAACAATAAAGAGTACAGAACCATTCGAGAAGATATATATGGATATATGTGGGCCATTGAAAGAAACGTTCAACAAAAAGAAATATATTTGCGGAATCATTGACCACTATAGTAAATACATCTCATTAACGGCCATAAACAAGCAAGACGAAAAACCAATTAGTGAGACGTTAATAAATAAATGGATATTAAAGTTTGGAGCTCCAAAAGAACTTCATGTAGATTGTGGGAAGAACTTTGAAGCAAGAAGTATAAAAGAACTAGCAAAGGCAGCTGGCATTGAATTAATTTTCTCAAGCCCATATCACCATAACACGAATGGTATTATTGAAAGACAATTCAGAACAATCAGAGAGTATATTAACGCGTCATTGAATGAAGGAGGAAGGAAAAACTGGGCTGATATAGTGCCAGAAATAGAATATACGTTAAATGCAACAGTTCAAAAAACAACGGGAGTAAGCCCAGCAGAGATTATATTTGGGAGGAAAATCGACAGAATGAAATGGTACTCGAATAAAGAAATAAATAGAGAAGATATGGAAAAGAGAATAGAGGATAAAACACTAAAACCAAAAATAAGCAAAACAGTGAGAGATTTTGAAATGGAAGATGTGGTCTTGATCAAACAAGAAATTCGAAATAAAGACGATGCAAGGTGGGAAGGGCCGTACAAAGTGATAAAGAAAATACATGAACGGAGCTACTTACTTAAAGATCAAAATGGGAAGATGGTAGTCAAAAATGTTGAGAAGATCAAACATTTTAAAAAAGGGGGATGTGAGGAGTTAAAATTAAAATACTAAATTAAATTAGTTCGTGATTAAAATTTGTAAAGTTTTAATTGAAACTTAAATTATTTTAAGATATTAAAATTGAAATGATAATTGAAATTTTAAAATAAAATAATTTTTAATAAAATTGAAATTCAAGTATGAATGCGATGGTATGTTGATATTTGGTTGAAATTAAAATTTAGAAAATGTCCCAAGAATATTTGTTTATATAATCAGATTTAATGAAATATAATTTTGGATTTAATAGTCTTAGTAATTTATTTTGATGACCGAAGAATTAAATGTTATAGCTTCTAACAATATCAGTTTATATTGTTATTTATTTTTGTAATAAATAAATGTTTGGTTTTATTTTTATAAAAAGCAATCATAATTTTTAAATTTAATACCTAACAAATTTTCTATTCAACTTCCCCAAACCCAATTATTTACATGTTAAAATAGCCTCACAGGAACGTATCCACCGCGTTAAACGAGGTCTTACTGTATTTTAAAATATTTTATTAGAGTAGGCTACTGGGGGCTAATTATAGAAGATTTAAAAATTTAAATATTTTAGTTTGTGTCATTTTGAATTTTAAATGATATTTATTTTAATTTTAAATAAAAATATTTTTAAAAATTCATAAAAAATAAGTATATCATTATATTAAACTAGCTGTTGTACCCGGCTTCGGCCGAGTTTACATTTATTATAATAATTCATTTAACTTAATTTTTTGCTTAATGATGTTATTACGTTCCAGGATTAATTTTATAACAGCTTCAATTCCATGTATAATTCTCAATAAGAAAAGCTTTCAAAATAAATTTCAATTTGTAAAATCGAAAACGCACTCCAATTTAAATCGAAAAATAACTGGCAATATTTTTCCAATTGCAAACTGGTTCACTAATCATATAAAATTCAAATTCTCCATGTTTGAATTCAGCTTTGAAAACATTTGACTAAATTATATTACTTTCAACTGCAAGTAGCAAGCATATAATAAATTATTATTAAATTGCTGACCGGACAGACAAACAAATCAACAAACCGACTTAGGGTACCCTAGGGGTGGTCACCTGAGGTTGAAACATAGCCTTTGACCTGTCCCGAGTCAAATGAGTGTCACAATTTCAGAACCCTAGGTCCAACGGTGGGGAATTCTATGGGTAACAAACAAACAAACTTTCATTTTTATATATTATATTTATAACCAATGAGAAGTAAGAAAAAAGAAATAAAAGAAAGATAGAAATGTATTTTCGGGAAGAAGATTGCTAAATTCCGGGAGATTGAGAAGGACTATTTTATAGTTGAAAAGTTTTTCATTAAATATATTATTCGCAGCAAAAGGCTTAAATTATCACTTTATTGTATTATTATTATTATTATTATTATTATTATTATTATTATTATTATTATTATTATTATTATTATTATTATTATTATTATTATTATTATTATTATTATTATTATTATATATTGGTGAAAAGCAAATAAATACAAATATTATTTTCTCCAAAGGAAAAGAATAAAAAGCCATCCCCCGGATGATTTGCGTTCTAATATTTATTAAACAGCAATCATTCAAACTATAAATTTGAATTAAGCTAATTTTGTTACTATTTCTGCCGAGAGCATTAAGGGAAAATTACATTCTTATTCTCAGTTGTCAATAGGTATAACGCAGTTCTCTATATCGAATACAATAAAATTGTAGATTGTTTTTTTATAAATAATATATTTTTCTTTTCGAAACAGTTTTCATTAAGATAATTGATAAGCTTTCTGAATCTCGTCAGAAATGCGATTATTTCGACATCAAAATATTACATAAAATTCAATATGAGACGGATTTTATAATATTAATAAAATTTATTTCATTAAATATTTTTCATTAAATTATATTTAAATTATCCTCATTTTCCTAGGTCATTTCTTAAAATAATGTGACTTAAGATCATCAATATAATTTGGTTTTTTATAAATTCTTCATAATTATTCATATACTTTACTAGTGACTTTTTTGTCCTTCACTTTGTGTTGTTATTATTACTATTATTATTATTATTAGTATTATTATTATTATTATTATTATTATTATTATTATTATTATTATTATTATTATTATTATTATTATTATTATTATTATTATTATTATTATTATTATTATTATAAAGTGATAATTTCTTGGTAGCAGCATTTATTATTTAAAACAATAAAGTTATAATTTAAGCTTTTTGCATTATATGAATAGTCTACATAAAAACATTGTATTCACACGTGAAACGGAGAAAAAATCATCACTTGATTTCTTGGATCTGTTAATACAAAGCAAAAGGAAACACTATGAGACAGAGATTTATAGAAAACCAACTGATATTGTTCTCTATACTTCTTCCGAAAGTTTTTGTGAATTCAAGTATAAAAGTAATATGGTGAAGGGGTTGATTTATCGTTCATGGTTTTAGTCTTCTACTTTTGAAAATTCAGTAAAAAGTGTTGACAAATTGGTTGAATTGTTAAAGAAGAACGGTTATTCAAAATCCTTTTTATTAATTATGGTAAGAAACTGTTGACAAATTTATTAAAAATTCTAAGGATCCATGTTTGAGAAAATCTGCGTGTGATGTTGTTGAAGTGTGTGAGTCTGATGAGTTAAATAAATTAAATAGTGTGAGCAAGGTTGATGAGCCTAAATTTGTGTTAGTATTGCCATACTCAGAAGGTTTTAAGAATTATAAAGTGAAGATAAGAAAGCAGTTAGGGAATTTAAACTATAGGATAGTGTCAACTTCATGAAAAGTACGCCATATGTTTATTAAAAAGTCTAAAACTCCGGTCGAATTGTGTTCCGATCTCGTTTATCAGTTTACATGTAATGGGTGTAATGCCACATACATTGGAGAGACTTCCCGTCATATTTGTATTCGAGCTCATGAACATTATAGACCAAAGGCTTTGACCCATATTAGTGAGCACAATAAGGGCTGTAAGAGTAAAATAGGTATGTCTGATTTTAAAATTTTATTAAAAAATTTCGATAATTATTGGGAACGTGTAATTTGTAAGGCGTTATTGATAAAGTTATTGAATCCGAAAATAATGTGCAGAATGCAGTGAATACTTGTGTTTTAAATGTTTTTAAATAATTTTTTGTCTATTGTATGTATTGATTGCTGTTTTTAAATTAATTAATTAATTTTTTTAAAATTATTAAATTAAATTATAAATGTTATAAAATAAGTTTTTAAAAATAATATATAATTTTAATTATGATTTTTAAAAAATGAAATGTCTTTATTAAATAATAAAAATATTTTATATAATTAATAAAATTAATAAATTTGTTTAAAATCCTTAATTTATATAGTAATATTATCCTACCTGATGATGACAGGAAAACTGACGAAATATATCGTGAAAAGAATGTTTGGTTGGCGTTATCTTATAATTAAATCATTGCCATGTATGTTTAATTATTATTATTAATATTATTATTATTATTATTATTATTATTATTATTATTATTATTATTATTATTATTATTATTATTACTATTATTATTATTATTATTATTATTATTATTATTATTATTATTATTATTATTATTATTATTATTATTATTATTATTATTATTATTATTATTATTATTATTATTATTATTATTATTATTATTATTATTATTATTATTATTATTATTATTATTATTATTATTATTATTATTATTATTATTATTATTATTATTATTATTATTATTGTTACTTGCTAAATTAATTTTCTCTGAAAACGTCGTCCAAGAGAAAATAATTTTTTAGTAAAACTTTTAAATTAATTAATTATTATAATGTTTTGAAATTTTAAAATGAAATTAACGTTTCAAAACCCGTGATCTTTTTAATCTGGTAAGATCATCAGAAAAATAAATTATGGAAAATTTGTTTAATTAAACTTAACTTCCTGTTCTATCTTAATATATTTGGCATTGAAAAATAAATAAGTATAAAAATAACCGAATAAACAAAAGTAAATATCTAAAGATAATATAAAATTTGGAATTAATCGAATTAATTTGAATAATTAATTAATTAAAATTTCATATGTCATTTAACCAAATCTTCTTGCTTTATAAATTGATACGATTATTACAGACAAATGCAGCTTTTGATGCTCAAATTTCCTAATCTGCATCATATATGATGCGGATTAAATTTTTCTATTAATTTATTCAATTATTTATTTTTATTTCATTTTTAATAATGTTTTTATTATTATTAATATTATTAATAATCTCCACACATGAATTCAAGAACGTAGTCGATTGAAATGCGTGGGTCATATAGTTAAATCACAATCAGCCATAATTAACATATTAGCAACGAATTTATTGAGATTATTATATCAACTCATTAAATCATAATAATTACATCATTATTATTTTGGTATGTAAGGAGTTAGTAAATCTCTATATAAAATTATTATGGTTAAATGGTAGAAGTGAGATCAGTTAGTAGAAATAATTATTTCTGTTAAATTTGTATATTTAAATTCTATATTAAATTATATCATATTATATTAAATTATATTAAATTAAATCAATTAAATGTATGACCAGTAATTACATTAATATTAATAATTATCACGCCTCGGTGTTTAAATATTCTAGTAAACGGCTCAATTTTTGAAGTTGTTATAAAAATAAATGCTTGAAGAAGACTTGAATTTAATTGCGTCTAACATGGCGACCACGACCACGGATTTATTGATAAGCAGACTATTACCTGAGAAATTTCACAAAGGCGATGATTTAGAAAATTTTATCAAGGATTGTCAAAGGTTTTTTGGCGCGACAAAAACAACAATTAGGATGCAAGTAATATTAACTACAACATTACTTGACAGATCGCTAATGGAAGATTATGAAGCAGCCGAAGGAAAAACCATGGATGAGAAACTTCGATATGCATTTTCAAAACCGACATCATTAATGAATGATCTAAAAGAAGCTTTGAGTTATGAACAAGGATCAGATTCAGCCGAAACTTTTATAGAGAAAATTAAAAAGATGACAAAGAAATTAATAGCGCACAAATGGGATGAAGAAGAAATAGAAAAATGCCTGCTTACAAACTGTGTAAGAGATCGAGAAGTTAAAAAAGAGATCGAGATGAAAGATTTGAAAACATCAGAAGAAATAAAAGCGACAATAAAGAAATTAGAAAAAGTAAACAAAATTATGGGCCATATTTATGTTGTGAAGACTTCACCGGTTGTTCAAAACTACAGAAGCTACAGAGATGTTGCTCAAAGAGGAATGGAAAACGGAAATAATAATTTCAAGCAGCGAAACGTCAGTAACCGACAATTGGAATGCTGGACATGCAAGAAAATTGGTCATGTGAGTCGAGAATGCCAAATGAAAAAAAAATGACGTGTTTTGCATGCGGAGTTGAAGGCCACGTACGGCGAGAATGTTCAACAATTCAATGCCAGAGATGTCACTTACGTGGACACAAGGAGATTGACTGCTATACAAATTTGGAAAGAAGGAAGTTTCAAACTAATTCAAACATCAGAAACAATAATTATTATGCCCATCGAACCACAAGCTATCAACAAAAGATCAACAATCCAGGAAGAACAATTGCAGCAATTGAACTTAATGATGAGACGATGCCACTTGAGTATTCAGATGATGTAGAAGACAAATATGAGGATATTCAGCACCCAAAAGTACATGCTTCGACACGGGAGGCAATGATCGGAGCAATATACTAGGTAATTTTGATATTGATATATATATTGGTCATAATAATTTTAATAATGTAAATAATCCTTATATATATAATAATGTAGAACCTTTATGTAATAATATTTGTAATTTTAAAAAGTTTCCTTTAAATAATTTTAAATGTTATAGTTATTTTAATGCTGATCGATCTTTAATAAATAATAATAATAATCCTAAGAATCAAGAAGAGTATAATGAAATTAAAGAAGCAGAATATAATAATAAAATAGTAAATGAAAAAGTTTATAAATTTATTAAGAAGGCAGAAGATAAATTAGAGAGAAAGGAAATTGGGTGGATTAATGAAATATCAGAGGAGCAAAATATTATCACTAAAGATGAATGGAAACGACTGAAATTGAGTTATGACAAAATGCAAGGTAGACCTAGTACAACTCTTGAAATTCAGGGTTATAGAATGGAATGCTTACTAGATACAGGAGCAAGAGTAAATGTAATGGCAGAAGCAGTTGTGGACAAATTAGTGAATGTGAAAATCATAAAAACAGATGAGATGTTAAGATGTGCAAATGATAGTAAATTAGAGACAATCGGAAAAATATATATTGATGTTAGAATTGGTAATATGGAAAGAAAAATAACATTTATAATAGTTAAAAATATTGTTCCAGATATAATAGGCGGAGTGGAATTGCAGAAAGAGTTTGGAATTGAATTAAACTACATCAAGCAAAATGAATTAGGATATAATGAATTTGCGTGTGAAATAGAAGCTAGATTTGGGGAAAAGATTACAGATAACGAGAGATTTCAAAAAGCAATAAAAATTCTAAGATTAAACGAAAATAAAAGACTGTTAGAGATTGTTAAAAACAATAAAAGTGTTTTTATGGCTAATAACTGGGATATCGGATGTACTGATTTAATTGCACATAAAATCATCACAAAAGAAGACAACCCATCAATTTAGAGGAGAAAATAAATGCTGCTATAAAAAATTTAGAAAATAATGATATCATAAGAAGATGTAATTCACCTTGGAATACGCCGTTAGTATGCGTGTGGAAAAAAGACAAGAAAGATATCAGACTTTGTTTAGATTTTAGACAGCTTAATAAGATTACTGAAAGACAAGCTTTTCCTATGCCGAATGTAGAAGAAATTCTAGATATATTACATGGATCTAAGTACTTTAGTTCTATAGACCTTGGGAACGCTTATTATCAAGTGAAATTGGACATAGAATCGCAAGAAAAGACAGCATTTTCTACTAAAGAAGGGCAATTTTGTTTTAATAGAATGCCTTTTGGCATTGCGGCGGCACCGGGTACATTCCAAGAATTAATGACAAAAATATTGAAAGATCTATGGAAAGAAGGAGTTATGGTGTATTTAGAGTCTAAATTTTACACGATATTTTAATTTTTACAAGAACAATTGAAGAACATTACAATGTGTTTGGAAAAGTTCTAGAGAAAATAAGGGAAGCTAAATTGAGAATCAACCCAGAAAAATGTCAGTTATTAAAGAGCGAAGTAAAGTTTTTAGGGCACATTATTAACAGTCAGGGGATTCGGACAGATCAAAGTAAAATTGAGACTATTAAATCATTTCAGAGGCCTAAGTGTATAAAGAATTTGAGAAGCTTTTTAGGTATATGTAACTATTATCGGAGATTTATTAAGGAATATGCAACAAAATCAAGAGCACTAGAAAGCATATGTGGAAGCAATATTGAAAAAATAATCTGAACTGAGGAATGTGAGAAAGCTTTCGAAGAAATGAAAATGGCGTTGACTACAGCGCCAATTCTCGTATTTCCAGATTTCAAGAAAGAATTCATATTAGATACAGACGCAAGCTTTGATACAATTGGAGCTGTATTATCACAAAGAGATGAAATGGGGCATGAACACGTTATTGCATATGAATCCCATGCAATGAGTAGCCATGAAAGAGGATATTGTATAACACGAAAAGAGCTTTTGGCTATATATTATTTCTGTCGCCATTTCAACCATTATTTATACGGTAAACGGTTTGTTTTGCGCACTGATCATAAAGCAATAACTTTTATGTTAACGACAAAGAAGCCGATAACAGCACAGTTCCAAACGTGGATAAATTACTTGAGCAGTTTAGACATAAAAATGAAGTTCAGAAAAGATACGGCGCATACGAATGCAGATATGCTGTCTAGAAATACATGCGGCAAATGTGTACAATGTTTGATGGACCATGATAACCCCAAATCAGGGCGATTAAAAACTAGATTGTTAACATTGATTACCGAAAATAATGGAAATGAATGGCAAAGAGATAATGCAGAAATACAAGATATAAAAGATCAAATAAATGAAAGGAAAAATAATAAATATATGTTAAAAGGAAATATTATCTATACCAATCAAAACAAAATATGGATACCAGAAACAAAAAGACGAGAAATGATTAAGGAAACACATTTATTATTATGCCACGCAGGAGTAGAAAAAGTTATGAAATATATTAGGAAAAATTTTGATATGGAAGATTTGCTAAATGAAGTAAAAGAGACTATTTCAATATGTGAAGCATGCCAGAAAAACAAAGTTTTAACTAAAAAGTCAAAAGAAAAAACCCAAGTAATTCAAGCTTCAGAACCTATGGAGAAAATATACATGGATATTTGCGGTCCATTAAGAGAAACCTTCAGAGGAGAAAAATATATTTGTGCAATAATCGATCATTACAGTAAATACATATCTCTAACTCCTATTAGAAAGCAAGATGAAAATACAATAAAAGCAGTTTTGTTAAATAATTGGATATTGAAATTTGGAGCCCCTAAGGAACTACATGTTGATTGTGGAAAAAATTTCGAAGCAAATAGCATTAAAGGACTAGCAAAGGCAGCAGGAATTGAGTTGATATTTTCGAGTCCGTATCATCATAATACTAATGGTGTACTTGAAAGACAATTTCGTACTATAAGAGACTATATTAACGCGTCACTCAGAGAAGGAGTTAAAAAAAAAGCTGGGCAGAATTAATACCTGATATAGAATACGTTTTAAATGCGACAGCTCAAAAAACTACTGGAGTGAGTCCAGCAGAAATTATATTTGGAAGAAAGATTAATAGATCGCAATGGCATAGTAATAATGAAGTGGATAGAAATGAAATCATGCGGAAATTAGAGGCTAAAAGACAGCAAGCGAAAGAAATTGGCACAACTAGGAACTTAGAAGTGGGGGACAAAGTATTGGTGAAACAAGAAATTACAAACAAAGATCACGAGAGATATGAAGGACCATACACAGTAATAAAACGAAATCATGAAAGAAGTTATTTATTAACAGACGAAAACGGGAGAAAAATAACGAGGAATATAGAAAAGTTAAAGCATTTTAAAGAAGGGGGGATGTAAGGAGTTAGTTAATCTCTATATAAAATTATTATGGTTAAATGGTAGAAGTGAGATCAGTTAGTAGAAATAATTATTTCTGTTAAATTTGTATATTTAAATTCTATATTAAATTATATCATATTATATTAAATTATATTAAATTAAATCAATTAAATATATGACCAGCAATTACATTAATATTAATAATTATCACGCCTTGGTGTTAAAATATTCTAGTAAACGGCTAAATTTTTGAAATTGTTATAAAAATAAATGCTTGAAGAAGACTTGAATTTAATTGCGTCTAACATGGTATATAACTGTTAACATAGATTATGATGACAGAATGATGATGAGGATAATTTCCTTGTTTGTTTGTTTGATGTTTTCGAGTTTTTATTATTATTATTATTTAAAAACAATTTCGACTCTAAGAGAGAGTAGGATTTTGACCAAAATGAGTGGGACACAATATACAAACATAGCCTTAAATGGATTTTAACTCAAAGCATGTAGTATAAGTATAAATATTAACTTAAGAAATTAATAAAATAAAATATTTTAAAATAGTATTTTCAAATTAACATTTAAATGTATGATGTAAAATGTTTAATGTTTATAAATTTATATCATGTTTAGATCTATTTCAGTTGCTCTTCATATTTAGAAAAGAATAATCTTTGGTGCTCAATAAATTAGATTCTTTAATTTTATTCCGGAAACAGTGCGTCCATCTTGGTAACAAGAATTTTAAAGAATCTTTCTAAAACAAATAAATGTTAAAATTTTAAACAAGATAATGAAAATGTACTATATTTGAAATATAAAATATTTGACGATAAATTTGACATTTTAATTATCATTTATTTGACGATAATATATACTTTGATATACACCATTAACCAATCAAATTCATGCATTTAGTTTAAGAAAAAGTTTAAAAATTCAATGTAATCATTTACTAATTTAATATCTTTAATAATTTTGTCAACAAAGAAATGATTATCCGATGTTTTTATACACCTAAATCCACAATATAAAAGTTTCTATAATCTAAAAAAAAATCGATAAAATTATATTATAGCAACACACAAACTTACCTGTGTGCAAAAATTTAATGTTCCGAATGTTAAAAGTTTTATTATAGGAATTGAGAAAGTGACAGAAAAATAATTTTACATACAAACACAGCACACATAATATAAAATACACGCAAATTTAATATAGCTTTTTTATTCCGAAAGTAGAGAGTCATTAACATACTGTTAACATATCATTAATTTAAAATTATTAAAATTCATGGCTGAAAAAAATTTGGATTTTGAATCTGACAACTCAACTTTGAGTTTTCGAGAAATGTACGACAAAACATCGTAAGATCTATTTATAAAATATTTTTGAAGTTAATATTTCTTTAGATTTTCAGATATTTCTTTGGAGACATTTCCATTTTGCGAAGGTGAAGATCTGACAATGTAAGAATTTTTTTATTTAATTACAAATAATTAAAATATTTTACAGCATATCAGATATTTCTAGATATTCAACAAGTTCCATCGACATCTTTGGAATTGAAGAAAAAAATTCGAAAATCGTAAATTTTAATAACTTATTTTAAAAAAATAATATTTTCAAAGAATTTCAGAAAATGACAAAATCCGTCTACATCGTCAAAGAGGCTATTAAAAATGAGCTGGAGAAAGAAGATAACAAAAACTTAAAAAACAATTTTATCCATATACGCCTAAATGTCTTAAAAAAATAAATGTGTTTGGTGATTATTTTATTTCTTTTTAGTTAAAAATATATATAACTTACATTTTATTGAAATAATTCCAAATTCATAACATATCATAAAATACCTAAAAAAGCACCTGAAATTTAATTATCAATATATTATAAATATATTATAAATGCTGATTACAAGTAATATTTAAGAGCTTGAATAATGATCTCATAATTATATGAAATCAAAATTCAAGCCTTAAAATATACTTAAATTTAAAAAACTTACTTCTAAAACCATAAATAAAATTGAATTGAGAATGAAAAAATGAAATAAACATTCTCATAAATGGTGAGTCATCGATTGATGAACACACCAACATGCATTATAGAGACTTTTAACATGTGGAAACGAGTGTATCTAATATAACTATTTTACCACTGTTGAATATGTTTACACGCATTGCATTCTATTTAAAATATCTCAATGATGGAAATGTTTCTGGTTCATAAAAACATTTTAGGAATCATGTAAATTAACATTTGATCTAATCTCGGCAGTAACTGTAATTTACCAGACTAGGAAATTATTATTGGATGTTTACCACTTCTTTCATAAACAATGGGTCAAGTACCTTTGAGTCATTTACTTAATTGCATTCTAAATTTTAAATCATCTTGTAAAAGAGACGATATGGACAAACCCGAATGACCCAGCAGATTTTGGTGGAGTAGGAATGTTAAAGAAAAAAGGCAAAAATCGAAAAAGCAGACGCAAATGGTTATTGGGTCAACTTACATACAATCTAAACAAACAAATGTTGAAATGGTTTCCAACAAGAGCATATAAAATATATGATATCAATGATTTGTAGTAAACTGATTCGATATAAATTACTCTGCTTTCTAAAATTAACAAAGGTTATAAGCTTTTTTTTCTATGCACTGATGTTTTTAGTAGATTTTCTCGAGCTATACTATTGAAAACTAAATCTGTTAATGAAATAGTTGTTGCAATAAAACAATGTTGAAAAATCGTAAAACAGATAATGTAAAAATGGATTTGGGTAAAGAGTTATATAATAGTAAATTTTAAAATATCTAAAAGGAATAAATTATTTGCTCTGTCTTTCTTAATTAAAAGCCGCTCACACGGAAAGATTTAATCGAACATAAGGAGATTATTTGAAAAACTATTTTGAATAAATATTTTACTGGAAATAATTCATAATTTGAGTCATTCTGAAAGGTTTAAGGAGTTTAAGACTGATTGATGTGACATCTAAACTTACTGTTAGGAGATACCTATTATATTTGTGTGTTATATTTATTTTGTGTATTATATATTTGTTGATGAGTGCGTGTGTCTGTTAGGAAAATTTGATGAACCCGAAAGAGTCTCCGTTAAAAATTGTGGCGGGACAATCGGGGTGCGTGTGTATCTGCGTGCTTATGAAACCCTTATAAAATTTATAATAAATCAACGATAACAGATGCAAGCAATAACAACTTTTATTAAATAAAATTAATTAAGAGACCTTGTTTTTTCTTTTTCTTTGAATAGCAACACTTATTCTGTTTATTATTTGGATATAGTTGACGACTGAATATCCTGTTTATTATTTGGATATAGTAGACGATGGAATATTCTGTTTATTATTTGGATATAGTAGACGATGGAATATCCTGTTTATTATTTGGATATAGTAGACGATGGAATATTCTGGTTGTTATTTGGAATATGGTAGACGATAGAATATTCTGGTTATTTGAATTAGAAATATACAAGTTATTCAAAAAATTTTTAATTCAAGTTATTGATTTTTTTGTATCCATTTTCTATAGCGATAATTTACTATGGTAAATTATCGCTATATAGTTTATTTTTTTTAAAAAAAGGATAAAAAACCTTATCCACGTGCAACGTGCAGAATTGTTATTTACATTCGGACCATACAACTAACAAACAAAAAAATAAGGAATTACAATACATTACACTTACTATGAAAATATTATTACTACAACAAGATGTAACAAAAACTAAGAAACCAAATTTTAAAGTTAGTGATCATGTTAAAATAAATAAACTATCGGCTTCATCATTCATTAAAATGTTTAATAACAACTGAAGTGATAGTTAGGTTCTAAAAATATTGAAAATTAATACGAAACAGAATTATGTAATGTATTTTATTAAAGATATTGATAAAAAAGTAATGATTCGCAGAGTTCGAGTTG
Organism: Schmidtea polychroa; assembly: GCA_959609185.1. Lineage (NCBI taxonomy): Eukaryota > Metazoa > Platyhelminthes > Tricladida > Dugesiidae > Schmidtea > Schmidtea polychroa. The sequence goes on from CAUHTR010000312.1 coordinate 86,340, forward strand.
AAGCATCAGTTATAGCTGGGCATTAAATGGCTTAAATTTGAAAAATGTTATTTATTCAATTAGCAGCAAAAAACTGTTGACTTTACAATCAGTCATCATTTTACGAAGAATAATTATTTATTGATAAAAGATTACTGAATTTCATCTTAGTTGCGCTTCAGACGGAATCTCAATTTAAAGGAACAAGCAAGGAATTAAGCTTGGTCTTTAAACATTTTGATATTACATAAAATCCATATATCTGAATATCAATTCTCGTCAATATTCAATCATCGACTCTTAGAGAGGAACATAGAATTACAATATATGTGAAGCCGGATAAAATATGTTTTTGATCCAATGGTATATTGTTATCAAGATTTAATGATATCAAAACTACAAACAATTGGTAAACCCCTCGTGTAAAATAAAATCTTATATCAAATTTCAATGACTCAAGAATGTAGTGAATGTTGCCTTGCATGACTAAATTCTTTGTTATAATTCTATGTTATTATCAATTTTGCAAATTAAAATTCAACAATTCTATAAACGATGTAGTTTAATTAGTGTCATTAGTATAAACGTCTTGTTATTTTATTAATTTTATTGGTCATAGTGATAATAATGATGGAATAATTATTAAAGAATTATGTATTAGGAATGTAAATATTATTTTACGCCAAAAGTATTGGTTATTTAATAATTTACCTTTATCACTTGGACATGAAATTGTCGATTGGTATAAATATTCGATTTATCCACCATCTATATTAAGAGATGTCGAAGATACAAGAGGAACTTTCTGTCATTGATCAACTTACGGTTTTTAAGAAATATTTTTCAAATTTAAGATTAATAAAATATGCAATCCAATTATCCAATTATATGTCCTTATCGTGGTCGTTCTAATTGTGCTTAAAAAACTGTTTATTTGCTGTGTTTGATTATGTAAAAAATTAATAAAGTTTTTAATAAACATTTTATTATTAATAATTTTATTATTATTACTCATACGCATTATAATATACATTATCATATATGTAGTTTAAATGGATCATTAATCATGCTATTTTTCATAGTGTTGGGTTGGAACCAAAGATTGAGAGTTTGTTTTAATGAATCAAAAATACATAGCTTAAAAACCGCATCAGGTTGAATTAAAATGTATGATCATACACCAAATAATACAAAATAAAGTACCTAACACAATGACAATAAGTAAAACACGTATAATAACATCAGGGCTGTGGAGTCGTATCAAAATGGACCAACTCCGACTCCGACTCCGACTCAAGTTTTTTAATGGACTCGACTCCGACTCCGACTCCGACTCCGACCTAGGTCTAACATGTATAAGATCTTTTTTTTTATTTAATACTATTAAATTTAGGTTTTTAAAAAATGAGCAAAAAATAAGTTAAATACAAAACAAATCTTTTTTAAAATATTATATTGTTTTATTCTTTGATCATAATTTTTTAATTTTTAAAATATATTTCTTAAAAATAAAATTGCTTCAATCAAATCTTCTTTAAGCGATGCACGCAGGTCTGACTTAATTATTTTCAGAGCAGAGAACAATCTTTCGACACTGACTTGCGTTGGCGGTAAAGCGGTTACAATTCTAGCTACATTTTGAATAATTTTAGGGTACACATCGATAGCTTCTTGGACTTTCAATTTCGATGATCGATCATATTTTTCAACTTCCTCCAAAGCGGTAAAAACTCATTTTTAAACTTCTGCTCTTCTGTATCTGGTTCCTTTTCATTATATCGCTTTCGTTTTATAAGATCCAATTGATTTAAATATTTTTCAAAATCCACATCTTCATTTGAACTGGAAGAAACTGATTCCTGACTGAAGGTGATGTTAAATGCTCGATCTGTGTTTCACGATTTAGTGCCGGAAAACATTTGATGCGAACGGTGATTTGATAGAGCGTTTCTTTGGCTTTTGCAATATGAAGGTCATTTAGTAATATTCGGCTTATTGGATCAATATAAATAGCGGCTAATAAAATTTCATTTTGCAAAAGCAGTAGTTCCCTTTTATTCATGGAAGATATAATAGCACTGGAAATCGGTTCATCAGTGCGGGACAACTGATAAATTAAGTTTTTCCACTCAAAAAGAAGGTCCCAGGAGTTATATCTTCAGTTTGTAATTTTTTCGTCAGAATATATGGACGTAATAAAATATTTTCTAATCTTGCAGCTTGTTCCCATTCGGTTTCATTTAGACAAAGATTTGAATTATCCATATCTGCAAAAAATCCTTTTAATTCAAGCAAACGCTTTATCATAAGGTAAGTGCTTCCCAACGTGTAGCTTGATCTAAAATCGCACCTTTCCCAGCGCGCCTCTTTAAGATAGCATCTATTTTAGGATTTCTCGCTGTGACAGCCATTTGTCTCAACTTCATAGTAATATCTGCTGCATCATTGTTTTTTAAGCCATCTCGTATTGCTAATTGCAATGTATGCACAGCGCATCTCATATGTTGAATATAAAATGATTTGGATACTTCTTTACAGAGATCATCCAAGTCTTCATTATTTTGCTCTACTGAGAGTTCAGTTGCATCAAAATTGTCCTCCGTAACCGACACCTCTTCATTTTCCTGATTTAATTTCCCCGTAACACTTAGCATATTGAAGCGTTATCCGTTACTATGCATAAAATCTGCTCTTTTTTAATTTTAAAGTCCTTTAGAATTTCTTCCAATATATTTTTTAGGTATTCACTTGTGTGATGAGCTTGAGTATCTTTCACTGCCAAGGTCTGAGTTATAGTTTCTTTGTTATTATTAAAGCGGACATTAATTGCAATATAGTTTACTCTATGCCGAGTACATCCATCCATCTTAATAAAAACAAAATTGCCTTCTAATTTTTTTATAAGATAACTTCTTTGTTTTTCAGCCTCATCTAATATTATTTTTCTAATACTTTCTCTTCCTAAAGAAACTTTAAGTTTACTAGCCATTTCACCATTTAATTCTAAAAATGCTGGCTGTGAAAAAAATGATATCGATATACTGTTTTGAACCACCATTTTTATTAAGGCAGTTTTGAAGCCTTCTGCTGTCATTGTCACAGTAATTTTATCGCTAATGTAGAATTTGGATAATCTGGGTTCCGATAAGTTTGATGCGGAGGACGATGGTGTAGCGGTCTTCGGTTTAGTATTTGCCTTATCTACTTCTAGTACTTTCGGATGATAACGCTGCAAATGTCGTTTTAAATTTGATATTCTGCCAGTTGCTAATTGTACTTTGCACATTTGTTCTTCATCACCTTCTATATGATGACATAGGCATTCATAGAATTTCCCATCTGATGTAATTGAAAAATGCTTAAGTAATGCCGATTTTAATTTTTTATCCATGTTGAGGCCTTTGAAAATACTAAATTTTTAACTGCAAATATTAAAAACAATACTATTAAACTCGAACTTATTAAAGTAATTGCAAATAAATAATTTAAACACAACTTACGTTTTTAATGCACACAAAAAAAACTTTATTTAACTTCCCTACAACAAAAAATTTCACGATGTAGTTTGGTATTTATTAATAATTTCAGTTGTTGTCTAGTTTATTTTAAAAAAATTACTAATGCTCTTTAATTAAGATCAGCATGTATTTATACCAAAATTAAACTAGGATAATAATAAATTTATATGGGTTTTAGAATTATTTGTAATTTTCTTATATTTACCTGTCTGACAACCGTTTTTTAAAAATATTCTTAGAGATTCTTAGAAAAGCAAAAGGTAAAAATTGTTTATTAAATAATTCTGAAAAAGATAATTTAATTGCTATACAAAATCCTAAAAATGTTGAAAATTCCTCTTAAAATTTTAAATTTTACTCGGAGTCGGAGTCGCTTCTGTTAACTCGACTCCGACTCCAGCTCCGACTCCCCAAAAATGCACGACTCCGCGACTCCGGACTCCGACTCCAGCTCCGACTCCACAGCCCTGAATAACATAAAGGAACGCAATAAGTTGCAATCACCATCACAGTTAAGAAAATAACGCATTCTGAAAATATGCCCACTAGAAAATAAAATAACAATTGATAGTAAAATAATTTAAGAATATGAAAAGAAATTTTAATGAGGATTATTGGTCGTATTTACATACGAAGGATCATAATCGAATTTAATAAGGATGTTATGGATCGTGTTTACATATGAAGGAGCTATGAGAATGAGTACATACTTTAAGAAAAGGAACAGGAAAATTTATTTAAAATTAAAGAAAATAAAATAAAGAGATATATAAATTTAAAATTGAAACTAAAAATTTCTATGGAAAAAATAATAAAATGTAAAATAAAAATAGCTGAAAATTATTTAAACTATAAAATTAAATCAATAGGAAAATACCCGTATTTGAGGACCACAAATATTCTAACAACAGCATAGATAGTGAATAATGACGTAAGACCTTCTATCGGCAGTCCAGAACCCGAACATGAAAATATCATGAGGAGTAGCTTTAGCAATAGAGCTCACCTGCTCATGGATTTTCAACCATTGTATACAGCACCAACATGGCTATTACCATGGGTATACAGATGGTCTAAAGTACAATAATCATGAGGGCGTTAGGAAGGAGTCAATTCAAAATTTATAAATTCCCTTAACATATTTAAAAAATGACACACCCCTAAGACCCAACAATATTGTGCTTGTGTCTATGCTTATATGTTTTATTTCATATTACTTTTGGTTATGTATATATGTATACTCTCGATTTCGATTAGTTGAATAAATTTGACGGAAATATTTTTCACCTAACTTACACCTAAAATTGATAATTTTCTCATTAAATCAATATGCCTGTTCATTTAAAGAAACCGCCAAGAATGGACAAATTAGAGGAAATGAAATTGAATCAAAAAGATTAATTTGAAATTAATTTAATGGAAATGATATATTCTTTATTTTTTTATTAAGATATTATTTTTATAGATTTTATAATAAACAATGAAAAAGGTTTTTTATTAAAATTTTTAGTAAAGTCTTATTTTATAGTTCCCATTAAAGTATTTATTAATATAATTCATCATCAATACATCTAAAAAGATCTTTTTAAATTATTAAAAACGCAACTTTAAATAATAACAATATTTACACAACAAATAATATGAATAATATTCTCGCGTAAAATAATAATAATAATAATAATAATAATAATAATAATAATAATAATAATAATAATAATAATAATAATAATAATAATAATAATAATAATAATATTGTCATAATAATAATGATACCATTCCTATTGTAAATTCATACCATAAAAAAATTTAGTTAGAAAAATATGGATAAAAATATATTCGCACACAAATTTTATTTGATTTACATCAAATTACTTCATAACACACAAATTTTATTTTCGAAACTTAAATTTAGAAAATGCCTTTATATTGATACACTATTTTACTACAAGCCATACAAATTTAGAAAGTGCTTTAACATCGTTAATTACTACCTTAAATTTTAAAAATTTAATTAAATTGAATTGATATTGAAAACAAGTAATTTAAGTGGGAAGAAAGGTTTGAGTACTTAACATTTACGCCACCTGATTTCGACAGTGAGTTGTAGAGAACAAAAGAAACAAGATCATGTCCACTTTTGACAGATTCAATTCGTTGAAGGAATTTTATGCAGAAAATATTATACTAAAAGTTAATTATATATTTGAAAGTTGGAAAGATGTTATCTGTTCTTGCTGGAATTTTGTTAAGACCAAAAAATGCGTTCACGTGTATCTATATCGGAAAGAGAAAGGAAAGTTGGCTTTAATTAATGTGACCCTGAATAGTGAAAGAAAAAAGTGTGGTACGCCTATTAGAAGCTGCTAAAACATCTTCTAAATTATTTTTTAAATCAGGTTCAAAAGTTAACGTCATAAATCTTTTTGTCTGCGTTGTTTCTCTTGTATCTTCTTTTTGTGAAATCAGCGTTTTAATATGAAATTGTTCTCGAGCTATTTTTCTTCCAAACATTACTTTTGTGGGACTTCACTCAATTGATTTCTGAAATGTTGCATTCATGGTAAATTCAATCTTTTTAATGATGCATTTATATAATGCATAGTGTAATTCCCATTTTGTAAAATTTATTTTGTAAAATCTTTCATCGTCTTAGATTCAAATACTTTTCCACAATCTGTGTGAATTTTCTTTGGTGCACCAAATCTAAGAAACAATTTTTGTAGTATTGTTTTCTTCACTGTTTCTTCACCCTGTTTAGCGACAGCAGCTGGAGAGATATATCTGCTAAATTGATCAATATTTAGGATAATATATCCTTTCTTTTTTAATGTTTCTTGTAATGGACCACATATATCAATGTACACTTTCTCCCACGGCTCCTCTGCTGTCAGTTTTATTGTCTCTTCCTTCATCTTTGTTGTCACAACTTTCGTTCTTTGACATGCCTCACATTGTCCAATTGTTTTCTTTACTGATTATTTTGTCTCCCATATCTTAATTGTCCGCTACATATTTTCTCACCTTTTCTGCTCCTGCGTGTGATAGCAAAATATGCATACTCTTTATCATTTTTTGTCTTTTGTCTCTAGGTATCCGTATTTTACCCTCAGTAGTTTTCACCGCGTTGTCTACCAGTATAAATTTCAAACTTGAACCATGTGCTGTTTCCTTTTTTATTTGTTCTATTTCTGTTTTATCTTTTTCCACTTATAATCTTCAGCTTTTTCCATCGTGTTTATTCTTCGGGTTTTCATTCTTTCCGCTTTAGCGTCTTCGTGTGCCAATAAAAATTGTGTGCATGTTCCACATGTACTCCTTGGCAACATATCTGCATTTGCATGATCCGTACCTTTTCTATACTCTATTTTAATATCCAGACTACTGAGGTAGCTAATCCATGTCTGAAATTGCGTTGTTATTGGTTTCTTTGTGGATAGCATAAACGTTATACTTTATGGTCCGTTCTCAAAATGAACCGTTTTCCATATAAATAATGTTTGAAGTGCTGACAAAAATAATAGAATGCCAGCAACTCATTCCTTGTTATGCAATGAATTCTCTAGAATGAATTCTCTATCGAAATCTAGAAACCTTATAATTGGTGAGAACCATTTTTCATATTTTCGAATGCGATGTTGCATCCGTAAGTCCAAATTAATTTTTTGTTGATTAGCCCGCATAGTTCTTCTAAAACTCTTGCCTTTTTTGCGTATTCCTTTATAAATTCTCTGTTGTAATTGCATATTCCTAGGAAGCTTCTCAGATTCCTAACACATTTTGGCTTTTCAAATGAGTTAACCGCGTCTAGCTTTGATGTATTCCATCGTTGTTGATTATGTGACTTAAAGATTTTACTTCCTCTTTAATGATATGGTACTTTTCAGAGTTTATTCTAAGACCCGCCTTTTCAATTTTGTCCAGCACTTAATTTAAAACTTTGCAGTGGTGATTGATCATTTCTGTAAATATCAAAATATCGTCTAGGTATACTGCTGCATATCTCGTACCCAGTAATACTTTTCCCATCACTTCCTGAAATGTACCTGGTACCGCTGCTATTACAAATGGCATTCTGTTAAAACATTATTGTCCTGATTTAGTTGAAAACGCCGTTTTTAACTTTGATTCGTCTTCTAGTTCTACTTGGTAATATGCATTTTCAAGATCTATCGAACTGAAATACTTGGCTCCACCCAATTTATCTAACATCTCTGCTAAATTCGGCATAGTGAACGCCTGTCTCTCTGTTACTAAGTTTTATTGCCTGAAATCAAGGCATAATCTGATATCTTGCATTTCTTTAATGGAGTGTTCAATGGTGAATTACACTTTTTGATAATACTGTTTTCCCATAAGTTTTGTATCGCTTCGTCTATGTTTCCTTCTAAGTTGACTGGTTGTCTTCAAGGTTTAATATTTATCGGATTTCCTTGAGTTCCTATTTTATGCTTCAACATCTTTGTGCAGCCAATGTCCCATTTATGAGCTATAAAAACATTTTGATTCTTTTTTATAATGTTCAGTTGTACCGGGTTATTTATCTTTAATGTATTCTTTGCTCTTTGGAATCGTTCCATCTCCGTTACTGCACATGTGCTCTTGCTTTGTTTTCTTGGCCTCTTCTACTCGGCACTTTAATTGTATACCAAATTGTTTTTCCAACTCTATACCACCAATTACCTCTGGATTCATATATCTTACTATCGTAAACTTTACCCTTTTTTTCCTGCCATTTATTCCTATTTCTAATATTGCTTTACCTTTCGTTTCTAAAACACTATTATTTACACATCTGAATGCATCAGTCGTTGTTGTTAGTTCTACATCCTTAAGTTTCTCAAATTTGCTCCAACTCATGACATTTACTGTAGCTCATGTATCGAGCAAGCATTCCATGTTCTGGTCTTGCATTCTAATAGTTACACTTGGTCGGCCTTGCATTTTATCATAACTAATAATATCATTTTTCCATCTTAATAAATCATTGAAATATTTAATTCCCAGCTGAAAACACCTCACAAGGCTGAAGAAAGTAAAGTCTAATACTAGTTTAACAAAGTAACTTGTCTAATAAATGGTTTCTTAAACATTTTTATTTTTGCATTCATTTTTAATATTGTCACTCTTTTATAAAATTTGAGACAGTAATTAACGATGTTAGAGTGCAAAATCTTCCAAAAAACCCTCAGAACAATTAATATTTATAACTTTCTAAATTTGTGTGGCTTTGAGTAAAATTGTATGTCAATATAAAGGCATTTTCTAAATTTAAGTGTCGAAAATAAAATTTATGTGCCAAAAATACCCAACCAAAAAAATATTATAATTATTTTTGATAATAAAGTCATGCCTTCAATAATTAATTCATAGTCAAATAATTATATTATTATTATGATTATTATTATTATATGAAATATTGATCAAATTATATATTACAAACTTGAAACTATCTTCCATTAGAAATTACGTCGAGTATCAAGTTACACTTTATTTTGGTTGATTTAAACAAATAGCATAAAATATCAATCAATAAATACAAAATTAATTCAAATTCCATGATCGCTGGGAAATTTATATCTGAATTACTATACTAGAAGAGATAGAAATAATTACATAAGAGATACTTCAGAGAAATTCGTTTTCATTAATGACATTTTACGATTAATCTAATTTCCATTAGCAATGGATTCTCTAAATATTATTTTTCTTTCTTTTACTCCTTCACTTTCCCTTTATTGTCCCATCTCCCGGAATGATCTTAATTGATTCAACAATGAGTTATTGACATTGAAAGGGATCAATCTGCTCAGTGTTGATTCAACATGAAATACATCAATCTTAGGGTTTCTTTTGGAGCTCGGATTATTATCAAATCTGGCGTGGTTAAATAATTCACCAAAAAGGGAAATGAATTTCTAATTTTTGTCTTCCCATGTTTATTTCGCCTGTAATTGTTATATAGCGTTTTTACTCAAGAGAATATTATGCATTTCAATTAATGGAATTTATTTTTTGAAATTTCCTTTACAGTGCTAATAACATGCATCACTAAATTTGGTTTTGTTTTAATTCAATTAAAGCATTTTGGTATGTAATTCACTTTTTGTTTGAATTAATTCATTATATTAATTAACCAGTTGTCGTATTTATTTAAAAAATATATCTTGCTAATTGTAAGTAAGTTTTTCTAAATTCACAATAAAAATGTTAGTGATTTTCTATTATAAAATTACAAAATTCTTTAATTAAATATTTTGATTAACTTCATTATTATATTTAATATTATGAGTCTTCTTTCCATCATGATTTTATGCATATGCTGAGGGGAAAAATATTAAACTAAAAGTTATTTATTCTTAGTATATATATATATATATATATATATATATATATATATATATATTATATACTATATATATATATATATATATATATATATATATATATATATATATATATATATATATATATATATATATATATATATATATATATATATATATATATATATATATATGACCCATTTCCAAAACAGTAGTCAAAATAGACTACTATAATAAATAAGTAGGTCAAATATATTTTATGGTTTTAATATAAACAGACACACAGACACTTTATATAGTTTTAATATTAAATAAGTATGTAAAGTTTTATAAAGTTTTATTATGGTGCTACTTAGACCTTCAATGGATGAAAGAAGAGAATGATATCAAACTTATATTATTTATAGTATTCAATATATTGTCATTTAAAACAAAAACGATATTCGAAATTTAAAGTTTAAAAAATTATGAAAAAATTTCAAATATTTTTTCCACACATCGTATAATCAAATATTATATATGGTTTGAAAAAAGCAAAGAAAGATCTATAGGACGGTCTATGTTTTACCATTTTAAAATAATCTTTATAAATACAACATTTTTGTACAATGTTTTAATGTTATGATCTATTTATCGTTGTAAGGGGAAACGAAGTTTCTATAGAAAGATATATTATTCAATATATTATCATATTAATTGAAAATTTTTTAAATATTCAAAACATTTGAAATAATTAACTTTTGACATGTTGTAGAGCAGAGATGAGCAACCTGCGGCGCGCTGTTTTTTTTGTTTATATTAAAAAAATAGTGAATATTTTTTCACAGATAAAATTTAATTGGAATAATTAATAATTGGTTCATAATGAATACTTTAAAGCTTGTTTTTTTACTATCTTAAATTTTCAAAGAGTTTACTTTATTTTAACCATTTATATATTAATGGTTATATATATATATATATATATATTTATAATAAGCAGAGGCATAAATAAGAATTTATAAAACGAAAATCTATCAAATGACGTTCATTTTTTCTAAAAATATCTTATATAAATGGCATTTTGTTTTTTTATAAAAAAAAGAATGTCAAAATTAAAAAAATGTAAAATATTCAATACTATTATTAATTTCATGTATAAATAAATTTTAAAAAAATGACCACCGATCAAGACTGAGTGATGCACAATTAGAAAGCTGCGTACGTGTAGCTGCCTCATCAATTACGGCTGATATTGATCAGCTTTTATCGAAAAAACAGTGCCAAATTTTTCATTAAAAATTTCAAGTAAATTCGTTTTATTGTTCTTTTCCTGTTTGTTTTTATTTTTGATTAAAATTTTTATATTAAATCTTTACTTTTTTGATATTTTATATTTTTTTATTCTAATTTTAATTATAACTAAATTTTTATAAATTATTAATAAGTCTTACTTTATTTTAAAATTTAAATTGACCCGTTGATTAAAAATGTTGCGCACCCCCGTTGTAGAGTCATGCGCGTACGCAGGGGGGGGGGGGGTTACTGTGGGTTTAACCCCCCCATGATTCCAACAACAATATAAAAAACTATAATTAATAAATATATAAACTTAAAACAATTTAAGAAATATTCCGAATGCCGATATGTATATATATATATATATATATATATATATATATATATATATATATATATATATATATATATATATATATATATATATATATATATATATATATATATATATATATAAATAAAATAGTAATAATGTACTTTCTATTACTAATAATAATAATTGCAGGACCCAAACAGTCGCGTTTTGAAATTTTCAAACGTGTATTTTTTTAAAAAATTTTCAGTGACGTCAAGAAAATATGTGACGAACTTAATGTAGAAATACGAATTCCTCGTCTAACCGGAAGACAAGTTCATCGCTGCAACATTGTGGTTGAAAATCCTGAAGAGTATTATCGTATTGCCATCTTCATTCCTTTTGTGGATTCTACAAAGATGCAAATTCACGATCGGTTTCTGAAACATAAAAATATATTTCAAAGTTTTATGTGTCTTTTGCCAAATGAACAAAACTTTTCATCAGAGCACGAAAATTCTGCAAAAATCCTTTTAGAAAAATATAATAGTATTACAAACTGTAGCATAGTTGAGGGCATTGGTGAGCTGAAGCTATGGTGGCGCCATGTTTTAAATTCTTCGAATACACCAAAAAATGCTCATAATGCATTTTTAGCATGCGACGATTCAAAATTGACTGTTCGAAAATTACTTAAAAATATTTGCTACACTACCAGTTACAACATCAAGCAGTGAACGATCTTTTTCAACATTGAGACGACTTAAAACGTATTTACACAACACAATGAGTAGAGTATCATAAAACAAGTATTTTTTATTTAAAAACTAAATCTTTAAAGTGAATTAATAAAATGGTTTTTAATCTAATTATTAGTCATATCTTTGTTAATCATGACTACGAATAAAAGTGTATTCAATCGTAGGTTCGTCAACAAAATTTGAAATTCCAGATCCAAATATGATATTGTTAAAAGAAATGCTCGAAAATTTCACTCAGATGTTGCTGTTGGTTAACTTGTTGTTGAGTTTCTTCATAAATCATTGCTATTGAATGAAATAAGTGACGACACAATACTTTTCAAAAATATTCCTATGCTTTATTCCTGTTTTTAAATCGACCGAGAAGATTTTTGAAAACTTGTAAAAATCACTTTATTTTTTTATTTTCTGGCAGAGTTGAAACCACTTTGTAGAGTAGGTTTTTGCAAATCGAATGAGCTCTATACTGTAAAATCGGTCAATTAGAATTTTGTGAAATCAAACGAAATTGTTATGGGTGTTTTTGAAAATTTTCAATACCCTCTTTCTGTGAGAATGTGTTTTTTAGGGGCCTGGTAGCATTTTACATTCGGTCATGTGGGATTTCTCCATACTACTAATAATATACCTTTAGGTTAAGTTATTTTTTGTTAAAAATTGTTAGAAAATCAACCAATCAAGACTATGGGTGTCTCATTAATCTAAAACCTAAAGTATCTATAATTTAATTGAATTGTATTTCAATAACTTGAAATTATAACTTTAAATATTATGTAATGGCAATTAAAAGTTGAAAAGTTTTTGATGAAATATCATTTTTCTTATAATATAAAGGGTTCCAAAATTAAAAAAATATTCTTGTTAATTATTGTAGGCCAGACTATAGATTCACCTCCGAATAGATTTTGAATGTAAAAATAGTTTTGAAATTATTTCTTGTATTATAGTTCAATAAACACAATGTGTATGATTATGGTTCTGTCTGATGTTTGACTAGAAATTAATATTAAAGCTAAACACGACATGATACTCGCTGATCAGATTTATAAAATAAAAATATTATTAAAAATAACATCATTGTAAATTAAGCGAAAAAAATTTATAACAATTTTTAATTACACCTGACTTACTGCATTAGTCTCAAACTTTATCCAAAAATTAATAAAAATCTACAATTATTGCAAAAATATAATTTAAATGTGTTGAAAAACAATTAATTTGTAGAAAGAAACAAAATAGGTTTTAATTACACTCCCGTTTAAATTAGTCTTTCGTGTTTACGGAAACATTCAGAAAAATTAAATATTTTTTTCAGATAGAAAATGAAATTTTATAAAATGATTTCTAAAAATTATAATAAGATTAAATTAATTATAAATAGTCAGTAATTCAATACTTTTATTGAAAGATCACATTGACAGAGTAATAATAATAATAATAATAATAATAATAATAATAATAATAATAATAATAATAATAATAATAATAGTATGAAGTAATGATTTCTTGGTAGCAGCATTTATTATTTAAAACAATAAAGTGATAATTTAAGCCTTTTGCTGCGAATAATGTATTTAATGAAAAAAATCCCTCTATAAGATAGTCCTTGTCAATCTCCTGGAATTTAGCAATCTCCTTCCCGAAAATACATTTCTATCTTTTAAATAATAAATGCTACTGATAATATATAAAAAATAAAAAATATAATAAATTTAATAAAAGTCATAATTAAAATAATATAGAAAATTTTAGGAAATATACTTTCAAAAGATAGGATTTAAAAATCAAAATTGAAACATTTATTGAAATATAAATGGCGTATATAAATGGTTATTGGAGGCTTTATTTTAAAATATTTTGAAATATTTTATTAGGCTTCTAGAAGCTAATTATAGAAGCTTTAAAAAAATTTAAAGGTTTTAGTTTTTCTCATTTTGAATTTTAAATGATATTTATTTTATTTTAATTTTAAGTAAATTTTTAAAAAAAAAATCCAAAAAAGAAAGTATATCATTATATTATATTATATTATATTTATAACCAATGGGAATTAAGAAAAAGGAAATAAAAGAAAGGAAATAAAATAATAATAATAATAATAATAATAATAATAATAATAATAATAATAATAATAATAATAATAATAATAATAATAATAATAATAATAATAATAATAATAATACAATGTTCTATAATAATGTTTTTTGATATTCACGAATTTTAGGCAGAGTGAAAGAGTGAAACAACAAAAATTTCAATTCACCTCATTCGGACCTTGATTGATCAAGGTCAAGAAATGCACAGAGCAATTGGTTCAATTGGAAATATTCCTACGCGCTCAGAATTGATCTATAAGCAATATAATAATTAGTTAAAATCATTTGATTTAAACAGAAACAGTGAGATTTATTGGAACACTTCTATCAAGGATTGATGACTATCAAACCAAAATCAACACAAATGACCGAATGTCCTCAGTCACATCTAATGTTGTAACGAAAATAAACTCGAAATTAGTTTCGAAATCACGAAATACCTTGATTTTTTAAAAGTTTTATTTCTTTCAAATAACAAAAATGATGTTTTAAGTTTAGTAACTTGCACACATTTCTCTGGTTGAACTTAGTAAACAGTTCCATTCATGGTACTGAAGATCTGAAAAAGTGAATGGTAGTGTAATGTATGTGATACTATGTCTAAAGACAAGGTGTAAATTATGCTCATAATAATGAACATAATGACAAGAATCTGCAACTGCTACTTGAATATGAACCTGCATTTCCATTTTCTTCACCCCTTATCACAGCTGTTATATAATATCACTGAGGTATGCATCGTTTTAAATACAATAAGAAGGATTTTAGTCTCGGCAGCAGTGTTCTTGCTACATTATCGCATCCGGGTGACAAAGGTGCTCAAATCTAATGTACCGTTCTTTAACATTTTTATCATTAACATCTCTGATTTAAACACTCCTTTTCTCTTACTCCCTGACATCATGGGATATTCTCTGTAGAGAAAAGTAAATTTTTAGTATGTGCAAACGTTATACCTCAATAACCACGATGCTATTACATGCATCTGGTCACCAATTCTAGTTAACGAAATCATTACAAATCTCTACCGTACAAAGTCATTTCTGCTAGATATTTATTTCATGACATGCAAGAAAACGGTTTATATGTAAATTCCGTAAGAATATGGAGAAGCTACAATTGGATTCCAAAATAGATTTCTATATTATCAATTTATGTACTCCAGGATGTTATAACCAATGCAGTTTACTTTTCTTGTATAAATTACGACGATAACTACAGTTTGAGATAATTATAACAACAATAAATAAAATTGTCACGATGTCTACTGTACGACGTTACGTCTAATTCAGAACGCACGCTCGACAGGTTTGTTAATAAGGAACAATTTTCCTAAGCGTCGAAGACCCCGAAATTGTCGATAAAGAGAGAAATATGTACAAGGTATTTTTAATTAATGAAAATGAATTTTTATATAATTTTAGTAAAGACTTTGAAAATTTCAAAAATGAATTTGTTAATCCTTTTTTTGTGTTATATGAAAAAATATTAAAAATAATTTGTTTAAAACTTTGATTCTAATCGTCTGTGTAACGTTGATATTTAATAATGTCCATTTTTAATTTAAGTGTTTCGTTTGAATTTGATTATGTTAATTTTATATAAATTTTGACTCAAGCTCGATTATAATCCAATGAATAAAAGTTTCTATAATAAACGATTGTGTGTACACCAATTGTAAGTGACTCACCATTTATGAGAAAATGAAGTTTGTAAGTTGAATTATTTCATTTTAGAAATGGCTTTCAATAAAGTTTTGTAATTTTATGTAAATTTTAAGGCTTGAATTTTGATTTTATATAATTATGAGATCATTATTCAAATTCTTAAATATTACGTTTAGTCAACATTTGTATTATAATTTAATTTTAATTACTTTTCAGCTTTTTTAGGAAATTTATGAAATTTAATTTAAAATTATTTTGGAATTATTTCCATAATGTAAGTTAGATCAATTTTGAATTATTTATTTGAATTAAAGAAAGTATTCGCCAAACACATAATTCTGAAATAATTTCTTTGCTGCCACCTCTTTTGAATTTTTGGTGATTCACAGCAATCTTTCAAATTCATAGTAATCTTCTCTTTTTCGAAGATGTCAATTAACCGAAATTTTGTCATGTTCTGATTTTATTAAAATATTATTTTTTTATTTAACTTATTAAAATTTACGATTTTTTTTCTAAAAATTAAAAGAGATAGAAGTACCTGGTTGAATATTGAAATTTAACATTCTAAAAAAGCCGAGTTTGAAAGAAATATCTGAAATAATATAAAAAAATTAAATTATTTGTAATTTCATGAATAAATCATACGTCAGCTTTTCACCTTTGCAAAAAGGCATCATTTCTAATTTTAATTGTAAACAATTTAATTTGATTTGAATATCAAATTATGACTTTTAGCTATTATAACGAAAATGATATATTTGTTTACATTATAAGTATACTGATGATATTATCTGAAATTCTAAAGAAATATTAAATTTATAAATAATCTTATAAATCTTACAAAGTTTTTTCGTCATTTTCTCTACAAGGATTTTCTCAAAAATCTTTTCCACTGTTTTTTTTTGATAAATTGGAAATAATAGTATGTTAATTATATGTTAATCACTTTTATTCATTAAAATGAAAAAGCCACTCAAAAATTTATGCTCATTTTATATTAAGTTTTATGTTTTTTATTATTTTTTTACCGCTTTCTCAATTTCTATATAAATACATTTATTCATTAAAACATTAAAATTTTACACACAGTTAAGTTTGTGTGTTCCAATATTATAACATTATCGATTTTCTTTTAGATTATAGAAACTTTTATTCATTGAAATTATGTGTATGTCAATTAGGTTTTTATGATTTTGTATATCAAATTATTAATAGATAACAGATAAAATTAACATAATCAAATAAATAATTGATGAAATATTCTATAATAACTAAAATAATTAAGTTTAAAAACTATTTGTCGCTTTTATTATGGTTGGATTAAAAATTTATTTCCTAAACCCAAAGGTAAGCTCTGTATATTAATGCTAGTTTTTGCTTAACCCAATTTGAAAATATTTAATAATTTTACCTTGTTTAGTATGAATTACAGAAAATTTGATTGTAGCACAATTATGATGACGATAATTATTAGGAAAACTGTAATTAATCACGACTGTCTCGTCCAAAATACTCGGAAAATATAATTAGAATTGAAAATGAAATCCTATCTAGACGAATAAGAATTGTAAGTTTTATCCCTGTTAATATGAAACTGAAACTATCATGAAAGCCATAACTGTACCAATACTCAATTGGTAGTCTTTCATTCTATTATGTTTTCTTATATTTAAGAAATACTGTTGAAAATTACAGATTCTCCATTAAAAAACTGTTTTGGAACAGTTTGAGTGCTTGTGTATAATAAATTTGTAACAGTTAGGACATTTGATTCCACTCATAAATATTCTACTCTTAAAATATTACCATACATTATGTAATCACTAACAAATTGTAGAGTTATGTAATGTACACTAAACTAAATGCCATTTATACTTTGACCTTAAAATTGACCAGGGTGACCAGGCAAATTTGAAAAAAATACAGGACATTTTCAAGAAAATACGGGACATTTTAAATTTTTTCATTTTTCAAGGCATATTTCAGTATAAAATATTGCAAATTGTGTAAAAAAATTTGAAAAATTGAAATGAAATTACTTTAAGTTAATAATTTTAGTGTAGTAACCTTTTTCAATCTCAGTTACCAAAAAATTTAATTTGCTAAAATTTGAATGAAAAACTTAGTAGGTATTTTTGATTTGCAACTCCCTTGGAAAATTGGCTTAAAGTGGAAGAAAAAGTATTAAAAATTCTAACATTTTGAAAAATTTAAGGCTTAAATGCAATATGATCACTCTTCTAAATGCTTTCTCTTTAACCATTCGATTCATCGGTACAGCATTTTATTTGGATACTGGAATTCTACTTGATCTGACACAAACCTTAAGAATTTTATATGGAGCGTCATATTGAATATCATTTTTGTTTCTTCTATGTGGTTTTCGGCGTATAGCACAAACTATAATTTTCTTGTTTTCATAGTTATGTTATTCTTTCCTTGATAAATAATAATCAAGAAAATTTTTCTTTTAGTGGACATTCATATATTTTATGTCTATATTATCTACAGCAAAGATATTAACCTAGCTGTAATTCATTGTTTCTATGTTCAGGAAGGCCTCTAGATCGATTGTTGTGATGGGTTCAAACGATATTGTTGGAGTCCTTCTCATCATATTCTGTTCGACTAAGTCATTCATCTCATTATTTCTACCATATGAATTAAAATTTATCTTCGATAATTGCTTTGGCTTCTTAATGCATTGGTATTATCTTCATTCGTTTATCTTGTAAATGTTAGTAGATATTTTCTCGTTGATTTTGCGTAAATGCTCTTCTTTATTGCAATTTTTAGGGTCATCGTGGTTTCCAGCATCCAAAGTTTAGAAATGTGGGGTTATATAATCTAGACATTACTATAATAGTTTTATCATATAATGTTTTTGTTTAGATCATTATGTATAATTTTATTTTATTTATTACTATAATTTTTCACTGAGAGCAATAAAATCTTTTCCAGGAATTTAAATTTTTAATTAATGCTTAATGAAAATGATTATTAACTTTCGTATTTTCACTAGAACCTCTAACCAATATTATAATGCAAATTGGAACTCTAGCCCTTAGAGTACGTTGGGGTTAAAATTAACTTGATGATACTATGTATAGGGAGGTCAGTTTCCTTTTATTATAATTCATCCTTCTTACCCTAAGATAAACACCAAATTAATCAATAAACATCATAAACTAAGCACAAAATTAATTAATAGAATCAATTAACATAAAATCAATTATTAATTCAATAAAATTCAAATTATCAGGATCTTGAATAGTTTATAATTCGCCAACATCCTTTGCTATGTGTATATTGATCCTATTTTACCAATCGACAAAACTTTCAAATTTGTGAACTCATGTTTCGGACTTTTTGATGGGTATTCTCAAATGGTGACAATTTATATTTGTCGTTTTGATATCATAGAATTTCAGTCTCGTTTTCTTAAATATTAATATCTCCAAAACTGTTATCTTATGCTTTGAAGTTCTTGTTGAATTTTCTTGGATTATTAAGTTTCTAATTCATATATATATATATATATTCCCCTTGAATTTATTAAAAAGACTGTTTAATTAACCACGTTTCTAGACACTGAACAGGGTATCTATGCTGACACTCGTACACTGCATCGGCCACCTCATAATCTGACAGACAAATGAAACCTGTTGCAGCTGCGGTGATTTTCTTGACTTGTAATTTCTCAATATCTGCCTCATTTGCTGGTGGAGGACCACTCGGTTCAAATTGATTCATAATACTCGTTACAAAATTGTCGAAACTTTGATCTGAAAATATGTAATCTGACGAATCTGATCTAAAATCTAGCGGTAGCAATCCACCAAATAAATTTGATATTAGTTGGCCAAAAACACTATTTCTGTTATCAGGATCTCTTGGAGTAATAAAAAAGGAACCATCAGTTTCGTTTGTAGTACTTCCACCAGGAATATGACGAATAATATGAAAAACATTCAAGGCATCATCATCACTTTCCATTGAGTTATCAGATTCAATTCTGTCAATAAATCCATTATTGCACGTCACACATTTACCATTCTGAGATATGTGAACGTCCCTTTTGCATTTATGATCATAGTAATTATCTGTATTAATCGTAGCCATTAAAGAAAATTCCAGAAATATCAGAATATCAATTTTATTAAAACGAATCACAAATTCAAACTTCACCACCACTCCAAAATTTCAACTGAAAATCCAATTCAATTCTTTCAAAAAAAACTGATCGCGTCTGTGTGCACATACATAAAACCAATGTCCCAAACACCAAGAAAACGCACACAAACGCGAGACATGACCTGATAATTAACTCGACAAAAAATTACACTGATCGCGTCTGTGTGCGCATACAAACACAAACACCATCTCCGAATACAACACGCACACAGACGAGAATTAACCTCATAATTCACCAAAGACCTTGAAGACTATAAATAAGTATTATATTGATGTTTTTATATTACTGATTTATAGTCTTCAAGCTCTTTCTATATATTCGTTTGTTTAAATATAAGTGCACCTATTTGTTTAGAATAATAAGCAACAAGTTTCAAATCTTTTGTTTGTAATGAATTTCCCATCACGTATATCCATAACAGTTGCTAACATTCGATTGCCACGTGTACATAGAATTGCTTAAAACCGTTTTATGGTCTAGGTAACGAGAGTTAGAAGACTAAAATGCCAACGAGGCAAGATCATGTTTTCTAAGGTGGTAGTGAGAACTCACTATCGAAACCCAAAACAAATATTTGGTTTGAAATCGCAATACATCCTTCTAAACCTTTTGGTTAAGTTTCCAATTATTCTTTCACGATTTATATTATAATTCCAGTATATATGCAATATGGAAACCAAATAAGGTCTGAAAGTCAACGAGGCCCTCTGGCTTCAACACTTACACTTACAAATATACATTACTAAATAAATAATAGTTATCCAAATATATTTCACACTAATTTCTTTACTAGTCACCTTCAACTCTTGCTAAGGCTAATATTAAATCTTCATAGAATTCAATACCACGAAGAAACACATTCACATTGAGAAATTCGTTGTGATCATGTAGCAATATGGGAGTATTATTCATTGGTGAAAATCCAATTGCAGAAATACCCTTTGAACGCACAAATCTATAACAAATTTGATATCAACTTAGAATGGAAAAAAAATGACCTGCTGTCAGTCCCTGCCGGAAAAATCTGCGGAATAATTTCCATGTTTCTCGATTGGCAAACCGATTCGAAGGTTGTCCACCATTTATTTGTGGCGTCCGTTGCTGTTAGGTAGGCACTCGAGGCGTATTGGTCAAATTCGTACTAAAATTATCGACAATTTCTTTTGACTAGTTTCAAACAAATTACTTCAATGCCTCCACCGACTTCTTCCGCCCAAGCATTCAGCATGTTTTTGAAGTTGCTCAAATCAGTTTTAGGGGTTATCCTTATATCGAAATTCAAAGTAAAAGGAGACGGAACAACATTATGTTGAACACCGCCAGTAGTACCGGTCAAATTCACAGTTGTGACATCTCCAATAGTTAAATTGTTTTCTTTCATTCTCAATTCCTCTGACAGGCGCAGGTTCATAAATCTATAATTAACTAAGTTTCCTCGGTTATGTGAGATTTAATACTTTGTAAGAATATGATGCATTTTTACTCCAGCAGAATTTTCAATGAACTGTGACCCATGGCCAGTATTTCCAGAAATATGGACCTTAATCCACCAAGCTACCCTGTCCCCGTAAAATGCTGAAAAGGAATTAGTTGGATTAGCAAGTCCTTCATCCATTACGAGTCCAATCTAATTATTATTATTATTAATATTATTATTAATATTATTATTATTATTATTATTATTATTATTATTATTATTATTATTATTATTATTATTATTATTATTATTATTATTATTATTATTATTATTATTATTATTATTATTATTATTATTATTATTATTATTATTATTATTATTATTATTATTATTATTATTATTATTATTATTATTATTATTATTATTATTATTATTATTATTATTATTATTATTATTATTATTATTATTATTATTATTATTATTATTAATTATTATTATTATTATTATTATTAATGATGATTGCTTGGTAGCAGCATTTATTATTTAAAACAATAAAATGATAATTTAAGCCTTTTGCTGCAAATAATGTATTTAATGAAAGAATTTTCGACTATAAGATAGTCCTTGTCAATCTCCTTGAATTTAGCAATGTCCTTCCCCAAAATACCTTTCAATCTTTCTTTTATTTCCTTTCTCTTAATTCTCATTGGTTGTAAATATAATGAATTGAATTCTACCCCAAGAAGATCTAGGGAATTAACACAAAAGAATCAGAAATATTTCTATCTGAATATCCCATTCATCAGTGACATACTCGACTTCAAGATCCTGAAAGAACTTAAACGTACCGGTCTTCCAATTCGGATAGCACATAAATCTTGGACATTGAGAAGGGCTCTGGCAGGCAACATAAATAGAGAAAACAATTGCACAATGAAAAACTTCCAGACACTGAAAGATATGTGCTTTAGAAAAAACATCGTCTATTGCATCACGTGCAATGTATGCAATGAAATCTACATTGGAAGTACCCTCAGGACCTTGCACCAAAGAGTTAAAGAACATCTAGATCCTGGTGGAACATCCTCGTTGGGCAGACATCTCCGGCAGTGTCAGCCAACAGAGGAAAGAAAAAATATTTCAATAGAAATCATAGCTAATGGAAACATCCAAAAGAAAAATGTCAGATTCAAAGAAGCAATTCTCATCATAAACAGACAGCCAAAGATCAACATTAAAGAAGAAATCAATGAAATCATGAATTTGATCTGTTGTCATTGACCTTGAGAATAACTGACAATATATAAAGAAATTTAAAAAATAGAATAAATTAAAAAGTGATAATTAGAATAATATAGAAAAAATTTTA
This sequence comes from Schmidtea polychroa, assembly GCA_959609185.1. Classification (NCBI taxonomy): domain Eukaryota; kingdom Metazoa; phylum Platyhelminthes; order Tricladida; family Dugesiidae; genus Schmidtea; species Schmidtea polychroa. Next base: position 109,241 of record CAUHTR010000312.1, read on the forward strand.
AAAAATAGGGTTTGAAAATCAAAATTGACACATTTATTGAAATATTTAAATAGCATATATAAGTGGTTATTGGAGGCTTTATTTAGAATATTTTCAAATATTTTATTAGGCTTCTAGAAGCTAATTATAGAAGCTGTAAAAAATTTAAAAATTTTTAGTTTGTGTCATTTTGAATTTTTAAATGTAAAAATTTTTAAAAGTTTTTAGTAAAACAATTCATTATATTTACAACCAATGAGAATTAAGAGAAAGGAAATAAAAGAAAGATTGAAAGGTATTTTGGGGAAGAACATTGCTAAATTCAAGTAGATTGACAAGGACTATCTTATAGTCGAAAATTCTTTCATTAAATACATTATTTACAGCAAAAGGCTTAAATTATCATTTTAAATCGTATTATTATTATTATTATTATTATTATTATTATTATTATTATTATTATTATTATTATTATTATTAGTATTATTATTATTATTATTATTATTATTATTATTATTATTATTATTATTATTATTATTATTATTATTATTATTATTATTATTATTATTATTATTATTATTATTATTATTATTATTATTATTATTATTATTATTATTAATAATTAAACCCATACATTCATGAGCCGGAATACATCTGTGTCGACAAGCAATTCCATGCCTTTTTTACCCCCAACTTCTTCATCTGGCACAAATAAAACGATAATAGTTCTTTCTGGAACATATGAAGGTGATTTGGTTTTAATTTTGCGAATAGCCTCCAAATATTGACTCCCAACGCATTTCATATCCTTAAAAATTGAAGGGATTTACAGTTAAAATATTAAACGTTACAGCCCAATTACTTGGGCTCCTCTAGCATAGATATTTCCCTGTTCGTCAATGGAAGCTGAAAATGGTGGATATTTCCATTTATCCGGAAACACCGGAACAACATCCATGTGGGAGTTAAGTACGATACTCTTCAGGGATTTATTCAACCCATTCCATTTCAAATAAACAATTGGGTTGTTTGGGATAATTTCATAAACGTAAAATTCCAATTGTAATTGTTTCGCTTGTTCTTGGAGAAACTCAACGGCTTTAGAATAATCTGGGTCGGGATGGATCGTATTTATTCGCAGATATTCACAAAAATTGGAAACAGCTATTTTATTAATAGAATTCTAAAATTATGATTAAATGCCAATAAAAGTCTATATTAATGTTTTGTAAATTTATTATTGAATTTTGTTTTAATAATCGACTTGAAAAAATATGAATTCTGTAAATGTATAATTTATCTCAATAAAATAAACTTTGTACATTTGATTATAGTGAAAATTATTCACTTGTCCAATTAAAACAAATCTAAACGAAAAACCAAACTTTTATTTGTACTTGTTTGAACTTGTTTTAATCGAGGCCATATTCCGTAATTATTTGTTTATTATATAATTTTGTTGATTTTAGATTTGATTTGATTTCTAAAAATTAATTACATATTCGTGTATTCTGAAATAAAATTGCAAATTCCAAAGGAGAGATGTTCAAAAATTTGGAATTTATTTGTTTAAACCCATCGATTTGAAATCTTTTTAACTAGGGGGGGGGGGGGGGTTACATTTATTTTTTATTTGAAAATTTAAAAAAGTTTGTCATGAGAAATGCAAGAAAATATTCTAAAATTGCAGCGAAATAAGAAAGACATATTTGAAAATCAGCAGGGACGAGCGACGTTCGAAATGATATATAGAAGTGGAATGGTTTGGAAAATAAAAATTAATTGTATTTGTATTAGTATGTCGTGCACAAAATATTAAGATTAATAGGATTTGGGCTTAACACTTTTCGAACAGTTCTAAGTGATAATATTATAGATATGGGGGGGGGATAGAATATGATGTATAACATTTTAGAGACTAATCACTATTCCTGTTTATTATGTGTAAATATTCAAAAAAAACTTTTGAACATATTCAAAGCCGATGACGAAGAGGTCGGAGTAATATAGTGCACTGGGGCCTGGAAATGTCTTGATCATAGCGTTTGAATAGTTGAAGCAATGTAAATAAATTTCCGAAATGAAGGTTAAGGTGTTATGTTTCAAAGCTTAAAAAATTTAATTGAAGAAAGTAATGTTCAAATATTCGAGTCTCCAGTATGGTGGAGCTTTTCGAGAATGCAGTGATTTCCGAATATAAATCATTTATTTCTCAGAAATTAGTTGATCATGGTTTTTATTCCGTTGAAACCTTTTTACTGTTGCTTGCCTTTAAAGTCAGATATCCAAACAGGATTACTTTAATCAGAGATAATCATGAAAGTCGTCAAATCACTCTAGTATATGGATTTAACAAAAATCCTGAAGAAGTTTCAGTGTGCCCAACCAACGAGAGTCAATATCAGCAGGATCAAATAGTAGTCATCAAAGCTTGGAGTTTCTTTTTAACATTCTTAGTGCAATGTCAGTCATTTTTCACTGACAGTGCTTTGCCACTCGCACCACAACCACAATATTTTTCTGTCATCTTCTCAATTCCTATAATAAAGTTATTAAATTCCGTTTAACATACTCTGTGTCAGGTCGATTTATCTGACAGAGACTTTTTTTAAAATAAACTTGTCAGATCAATGTTTTTGACAATAATATGTTAAAAAGGCCTGTTTTCTGTGGCACTGAGAGTGTTAACACAGATTCATTAAATTGCATTTCTATTTTTTCAATTTCAATACAAAACAAAAACTGAAACGTCAAAACAACCACCAAAAAGACTTTAGTAAAAAGGTATGATAAGATCGTATAACGATGAAAGAAAATGACGATTCTATTGAAACAGTTGAGATTCCAAAGAGTTATTTTTCATTTGGATAAAGGATAATGAAGACGGTCGAGGCACTTCGATCGTATTTGGTCTTGATGATAACTTCGTCAGAAGTGAATTAATTTGAAATTGATATGATGATTTTGACGTTTTTTTAATAATCATTTTAAATTTATTAGCAATAAATAAAACAAAGTCGTTGAAGAATCATTTATTGTTATAAACCTTTATCTGAATTCGTAGTCAGGAGCCGAACAGTATTGCCATTTTTTGCTGTCATCACTCATCATTTGGGTGGTAGCGCACCAGAGCCCTAAATAAGCACCCCAGTAAGTGCAACCGTAAAACCAATATCCTTTATAATTAAATGGGAAAACACAAAGACTTTTGATCGCTGTATAATAAAAAATTACAAATTTTTAGTGATAATTTGACTTACTTTTTTTATCAGCACAAACCGATAAAGCTAAAAAAACAACTAAAAATCGTTTCATATGAAATCAAATGTAATTCAATAGTCTCAGCACTCGCATTCGCCTTATTCGGTTCAAATATTGGCCGTAATAATAATATTAAGTAGTCATCTCATTTGTTTTGTCAATATAATAAAAGTTGACATAAAAGTATTTTCAACTCTGATCTATTTTCACTTTCAAATTCCTTTACCATTATTAGCTACACTGACTTTTGTATTCATATTATCCAAGTAATCTAAATTTTATAATTCTGTTCAGTTATTATTTTTCAAGTCGGTTTTCTCTGACTCCTCGTGTTCTTATTTAAACAAATGAATCGAAACCCAACACAGAATAACTTTATTAGACTTCAATCAAAATTACAATTCGTCACTAGATTTGCACTTTTCTCTCTAAATAAATATTTCTCGCTAAGCTAAATAACTCAAGGAGCAATCACCTTTTCTGGTACGAATTACTGAATTTCGTCCTTAGGTAAATCTTACTTTAATTGTTTCCCCAGATTGACACTCGGTTTTCCCATGGGTCCGAGCTTCCCATTGCGGATTAATTAACTTTAAATTAATTCTTTTTCATTATAACTGTCCCTGTGAACCTCTTAATAAATTTTCATTATAATTTCTAAATTTTTCTTTCCATTTGGTATTCAACCATACCCGTTTCATCCGTTCCGTATTGATTTTCGATTTTTAGTAAATTTTAATTAATTTTGTGCTTTTGTTGTTTGGAACTTTTTATTTATTTTATCAATATTTTTATACCTTTCTTTTATATATATTTTTTTGGTTTTCGTATTAACTCCAAACATTCAAATTATTTTTTCTCAATAATATGATTTAAACAAATGTTGGAATTCAAAAGATTAATTGACAGATTTTAATAAAAATATTTTATATGCGAAATTTTAAATCATTTTTAAATCATTTTTAAATTTAGTAATTATTTTTACAAAATTCCAAAATCCGTTAAAATTTAGAGTTTTACCAATTCATACACAACTTTAATGTGTGTGTTTTGGTTAAAGTGTGATACAATTCTCATATTCGTGGACAATGAGTCTGTTCTCAAAGTTTCAGCTTGATCGGATGACTGTAAGTTGGCTAATTATCCCTCACAAGATTTACGTGACAAATTCGTTTAACGCCGGCGAAGTATATAATGTATATAAAACTATTTAATGTAATTTAATCTCTTATTTTTTAAACATTTAGACCAGGGATCGGCAAACTTTTAGATGTGGTGTGCCAAGCCACTCTGCTAATTAATTGAGAGTGTCACTTTATTTCTTTTCACAAATAAGTAATTGTATATGTCTGTCACATTAAATAATACAGTTCTTTATAAAAATAATTTGATTCTAAAATTATTTTTTAAATATATTTAATTGAAAAACAAACAACATAAAATCCAATTGACAACTCCACCGCGTGCCATAGGTAGCCGACCCTTGATCTAGACTTTAGATATTTACCAATAATTATAGGTAGCAATTTCTATCCAGTTGCACTTGTACAAAATTAAATAGTCAATATTTCTTTAAAGATTTTCTTTTCTTTGAATTTATCCCCATAAAATTTTAATGTTTTGTTAGGTAACATATAAAACAGAATTCCTGTTTCATTCACATTAAAAATGTCTGTCTTCATATCCTTCTCAGAATAATCCGTATATATGGCCATGTTTCATTTGGCCATTTTCAACAAGAACTTTATCAACCGAATTCGATTCATCAGAACTAGCTGTTCAATTCTCATCAACCCGCCTGGAATTACATTGAAAATATGTTAAAAACAAAGTTTTGTTGCAATTTGATTAGACTTATAAAAGTATTTCTGAGCTTATTGGAATCTAAACCTTTGCAAAAGCTCAGATTCCTTAGCCTCAAATGAAGTTCTCTTGTTTTTAATAATGTATTTGAAATGACCTTTAATAATTCTTCCCGGTTGGACTTTATAGAGGAAATCATAGACATCATACTTCTTACAAGATCTGCTTGCTTTACTCCAAATCCATTTTCCAAATAATATCATATTTTTCTTTTAAAGTTAATTTTCTTTTTTTTTGTTTTTCATTGAGAATGTAAATTATTGGAATTAAAAATGGATTATTCCAATTGAAGATGAGAATTAAAACGAAATAAAACTAATTGTTTATTTTACAGAAATCCTTGATAAATCTTTCAAGAATATTTTATACTTACGAATTATATTCCGTTATTATCCCAATATAATACGCGCCATTAAAAATTAACTAAATGTAAGAAAATATAAGTAGCCCAATTATAATACGCATGCATAGTTATTAAAATGGGTTGAATTTGATTAATATTCAAATATTCCGATTTCGGTAAAATTAAAATTTTCATTTCCATATAATGTCTTCTAAACTTGTGACGTGGACAGGATGCAAATGGGAGATTTATTTATCCGTATGCGTGTAACCTAAAGGTATGGTTGATTTTTGAATAATTAACGTGAATCCTGCATGATGAAGTCTGAAAGATGAATGAAACTAAAATTAGTAGTCGGGAAAACACCACTGGAATATTAGTTTGTCTTCCACCGGCATAGGAACCCAGGATAAGTTGGTGAATAGCACCTCAAAATGAAGCTTACCGGAAAGCTAAGATATCGTCTCCATACACTATCAACGTAGTTAATAACAATCGGTTAATTTGGGTGCATTGAGTTGTTTGAATTCGCTTTATAATTAAGATAATGGGAGTCGGTGGGTTGTAGTACATGGGAATCAGGATGAGCGGTTGTGTTAGAGAGTAAGCGACTGTCAACTGTCAAACTCCCATTTAAAATTCATCACTTATCTTGCACACCAAATGAAGCTTGTGCTATATCAAGGATGCCATAAAGTTGAACCTATCAAAGATTTAACTGATACGCCTATGTTATATCACTATTCTAGTTTAAATATAGCGCTATCAATCTTGTGACCAAATACTAACAAAAAATAGATAAAAGTAGAATAATCAGTTTAATGTGAACTTTGTCATAAATTCCAAAACCAGTGAGACAAAAATTGTGCAATCGAGAATCGTAATGAATTGAAACGAAACCGGGGGGGGGGAGCAATTAAATATTAATTAATTAATATTTCAAAAATTTTTAAATATTAAAAATAAAATATAAAAGATAAAAGACCTGAAAAAAAATTTATTACGTACATAAAATAATCATATAATTTTATTAATTGAAGAAGAATTTCAAGGATTTGGCATCCATTCTTTTTTCAAATATATATCTTTTGATGTGCATATTTTATCTTTCCAAACCCAAATTTAGCGGTATGTTTCTTTAAGATCATGCCAAAACCTCTCTATATTATTGGTATGTATACTTGGATCAACATAAGCCAATCTATGATTAACAACATCTGCCTATATTCAAGCGATCCTAGCTGTCTATATCCTTCTAATCCCTCAGTAATGATTCTCGTCTCCTCACCACATTCCTAGTAACCAGATTATTAATTACATTCGAGGATCTTGAATTTGATAGTATAAAATATACATTGCTAGTATCACTCTCAATTACCGCAATCATCCAATAGGATTGTCCCGACAAAACCCTTCCAATTCTGCTATTTAAAAAATTGGTTTCATCAATTTCTATAATTGAATCTACACCAATCATTTGATGACTATCATATCCCTCAATTTAACATTCCCACAATATTACCATTGGTCTACTTACGTTTTGTTTGCAATATTGTTTCGTCGAGTGACCTTTTCATAGAAAAGCAATATATTAAACGTAAGCCTGTTTTCAATTTATTTGCACCAGAAATCAGATAGTAACAGAAAAAGATATAAAATTTATTAAAAAGCGTTTTTGTATTATATATATTTCATTTGCGTATTTCATTTATAAAATTAATTTATCCATCAGGATTGAAGAAGTGGACTTTTCATTTTTAAAAAATGCTTTTTGGAAGTTACGAGTTTTATTTTATCATTTCAATTTTTTTCTTTCGAACAAAACTGTTTCTTTACAAAACAACTACCCTTCATTTTTTGCATAAATGATAAACAGTGCGGGTTACTTGATTCCTTTAAAGGACACCAAACGGAGTTATCCTAATGTAATTTTTTCGAGGTGTAAAAACAAAAAGAATTATTTTAAACAAACAAATGCATCTCAAATGTTCCAAGAGGAGAAACAATTAAATATTTTAAATATATCTCCATTCAGACTATAAAAAAAATAAATGAATAATGAAAAGATAAAAATTGTTAAGATTGTAATAATTTATCAGTCACTTTTTCTTTAGGTATATCTTTTACAGAATTCCCTCAGATTTTTATTAAAACTTCCGAATACAAATTTGTAATAAATTGTTCCATTTGGATCCACTGGAAATATATTTAGTCTTGATTTTGAAAAAAGAAATTTGTTTTCATTTGCTTTCGCACCGACTTTCCGCAAATGACACTATGCTAAATTTATATATTGGAACTTGTTAATATTGACCTAAATATGAAATATTCTCATTTTTGTAATCGTGGCGCTTCTGAATATCCTAGAAAGTCCTGGGATAATAAGTCCCAATAGGCTTTTATGGACCATTCAAAATATCACAGTAGGATCATGATGAAAGTTTCTGGGACGTATTGTCCCAATAGGGGCGAAAGGGTTAAGTAAACATTAACAACTCCAGTAAACGAAATGAAACTACCAGAGTTTTTATTAAGATGAAATTAGGAATTATAGTATTCAAACTTTTGTTTTAATAACCCTCATCTACATAAGATTGGTTAGCCTTGTATGCAATGTATGGACCCAATGAGAGGGGAAAATGATCATTTCTCACCCCATCTCTTCGGTAAATGAAGCCCATGTGTTCATCTCTTTCATTCAACCAGTAATATTAACTCAGTATCAAAACATTTATATTAAAAATAGAATGTACATATTTGACCAATAAGGTGGCTAGAAAAATAAATAAAATGAATACTGCTAAAAATAACAAAAAAATGAATGATTTGTATGAAAATATTAATACATCATGTAGAAACATATAGATATATAAGAATCATAATATCGACATCAATTCTAAACCATAAGCACAATGGAAACTGAAAATTAACAGCCGGTAATCAAAAATAAAAAAGGCACGCTTGGAAACCGGAGTTACCTAATACGATGTCCGTTTTATAAATGCACAATTTTTGTTTTAATAATTGTCGCAAAAAACAGATGACGAATAATATTTATAGTAAAATATAATTTGTAATACAATCTCGATTTATTTTATCTACTATGTAGCAGTACTTGCAAACAAGTGAATGCGGCGGTTGGTTCGTTCAGCCGTATTCGAAAACAACAGAGAAAAATTATCAATTCTCAACTGCAAAATGCTGATAAATTTCAGTTACGTAATTCATGACAATATTCCAGTCGGGCCTCTCAACGCTGACCATCGTTTCAATATCCAACTGATTCATAATACCGAGCTTTTCGGCAGCGTTAAAGGCTGTCTGAAGGAAATTAAATATATGTAAAACATGAATTTCGATGTATAGGTGGTAAAATAGAAACATTTAAAAAATCTTTTAAAATACAGTTTTTTTTAATTTAAAAATCTTAAGGAAAATAACGATAAAAATAGGTAGAATAAAATTTAGAAATAATTTTGTAAAAATAAGAATTTTATTAAAATTTAATAAAAAGTAATTAAAAGTAATTATTAAATTTATTAGACACATTTTTCATTTTTTTTAATAAAATATTTTTTTTATTTTTTTGAGAGATTTACTTAATTCAAGATTTTATTTAAAGAATAATATTATTTGTCTAGTTACTGACTCAATATGTGATTTCCTCATCGTATATCGACAATTAATTATAAATTAAGTTAGGAATTGAATTTACATTTCAACACAATAAACTCTGAATTAATTTGATCGGCTCGGCTGATAAATGTTGGGACTTTGCAAAGTTTACGATAATAATCACCTTTTTAAATTTTCTCAATATCCTATAACATTCTTTCGTGGTTTGATTCATTTCCTTATTAAATGTCATTTTCCATTCTCGTTTCTTCGTTTTCCCTATCTGAGGCTAAAATAGAGTTCCTGATTCTGCTTCTCTTTATATTAATTAATGACATAAGACTGAAATAATTTCCCTTAATGTATTTTGACAATCTTCTAACAAATTTCCATACTAACATCTGGTAATAAAAATTGGAATAAGGGTTTCACCAACATTGTTCCTTAGCATTAAACAACCAGTCATGAAAATGGTTCGCATAAATCCATTTTCGCTTTTTATTCAGTTAAAGTTTTTAATAATTAATTAATTTCCTGATTTATATTTTTTTTTGTATTTTGAACCTACTGAATATTTCGACAAACCCATATTCTCATCATATTACTTCTCGTTACCAAATTTATCTCTAACCCGTTTTTACAACTTGCAAATTGAATAAATAATCGGCTTCAGTTGAATTGGTCAGTATTTTAACCCCTTCAGACCTGAATTATTGTTAATGGAGTGAAATTGATCACTAATTGTATTGTTGCCAAAAATTGCTCATAGATGGCACTAGTGGTATGATTTAAAACAATCAAAATAGTTTGGTCGGTGCGTGGAGAGATGGCGATGAGGTAAAATATATTAAATAAGGAATCTATAAGGTTTTAAATGTTATGTGCATAATTCTGCACTTGGGGTCTGAAGGGGTTAATTAATTGGTCAGTATATGACTGGTCAGTACTTTGACGACAATAATTATAGTGAATTGTATCTAACAAAATTTGTTGTAGATAATACAAATATCAGATAATTATTATTATTAATATATATATATATAATTATTAGTATTATTATTATTATTATATTTTAAATTGGCAAGAACATTAATATTCATGTCAGAGATGAAAAATTTGGATTTTGCCGTTGGAGATTTATTAATGAGCATTATCATAAATTCATTACTTGCAGAGATGGCACAAGAAGTCAAGCGTCAAGGTGTGTGAGGAAATCCAATCATATCATCAAACGTCGAGTATGTTTAGCAGACAGATCAACATTATTAGTCATTGGCGGCAAAGCCGAACTAGAATTAAAGGGAAATTATTTTATTATCGACTTTTTGTTTCCAGAAAGATAATACTCAGTTATGTGATATTAGGCATGAATGCTATTGTTGCACTATGGAGTGATAAACGACGAACTGACGTTCAGATGTGAATCAGAATATCAATAGTGGTGAACATGTACAATTTCCAAGATATTCTGAGGCAAGATTTGATAAAAAATGGAAAGTTTCTTGGAACTGGAACACCAATATTGCTATAGTAATAAAGGACAGATACTCCATTTTAGATGCAAATAAACCAAATACTGGTCATGTCCTCTCACAATCATTGAGCAATGGATCGAAAACGGTTGGTTAGTTGAATACGAAGAAATCCGATTCGGAAACCTATTGGTGCAATAGTATTATTTAGAGTCACAGAAAAACAAGAGCAAGGTAAGGCCTATGTTAGATTTTAGAGAACTGAACCACTATGTGAACATTTATAGAGGGAAGTCGTAGTGTGCAATGAAATGATAAGAAAATGGAGAAAGAAAAGAGAAAGTTTCTATTTTAGATTTATCCGGTGCATACATGCAAATCGGTGTAGATGAAAGTATTGGGAAATATCTCTCTTTTATCGTCAACGGAAAGTGATACTCTCTAACAAGATTGGGATTTGGAATCAACATTGTACTAGACATAATGACTGAAATTGTGAATAATGTTTTGGGATTTAATAATTGGATAAGAAAAGGATTCATGCTTACATAGATGACATATTTATTGATGAGGAAATAATTTGTTCAAAAGAAATAAAATCTTGCTGTTAAAATTTTGTTTTACAACCGAAGAAATTGAACGAACGTCAGAAACAAAAGCATTATGTACATTGGATAATGTAAGAATCGGAAGAAACCCGAATGAATAGACGATAATTATACTCGCTGAGTGGGCAAATAACTGGAATTCTTCCAGTAGCAAATCAGCTGAGACCAGAATGCTCTTATCTTAAACGATTTAGTGAGGAGAATGGGGGAAATAGATTGATGAAAAGTTATTAGAACAAGTGAAATGGCTGATAAAATAAATCATAAACAATGACCCCGTCTATGGAAGTTGAAATGCATTAAATGATAAATGTAATATAATATGTTGCGACACTAGCTCAATCGCATTAGGAGTAACATTATAAATCGATTAGGAAATTATGGAAGACCCCTACTGGTAAGAAAATGATGACATGCGTATAAATTTATTTGAATTAGAAGCAGTTGTTAAAGGATTGAATTTAAGTATAAATGTAACATAAAATATGTCAAAATAATGTCAGATATAATAAAAGAAATATTAACGAAAGCATCGTCAGAAATGTTAGTAAAAATAAAATTGTAATTAATTCTTTAATGATGTCCAGAATATTCAATAGAAACCGAAATATTGCATGTGTCAATAGCAGAAAACAAACCTGATACACTGATTAGAATTCTTTCGAATTGGAGTTACATATACGAATACAATATTATTTAAATAAAGTTAGATAAAGATTCTATAAAAAATACATGCGAACTGCACTGAATAAGTCATGTTGGGGAAGATCGAATTAAGGGAAGATCCGAGAAAATATAAAGAAATGTGATAAATGATCTTCAACCTGTGCAAACAAGCAAGATATTTTTGAAAAAATTTGAAGGTTCTTGGCCATTTGAAGGTTGAGGACACACCATACACCTTCGAGGGTATGACCATCATCCCTACTTCCTAAGTACCTTTCGAATGATTTAGTCAAATTGAGTTGATGTAATCTCGATATTGGTAATTTGTGATTATGCAAGGGAATGTTGATGAAAGCAATAATGAAATGTCAATCACATTAATAATGCATTGAATTATTGGATATCACTAGGTAATATAATTGATCAATATAATCATGAATAATAATCATAATGATATTAATATAAACAGTTGGATAATTAAATAAATAGCATATTGAAATGAACAACAATATTCCTTCATCTGTTCTATTTATGCTTTATTTTTAAAATTGAGAGGGTAAATTGATTTGTTGAGCTGTTTGACAGCAATTTTTGAATTGTAGATTTAAAAAAGGAAATAAATTAAAAATGGCATCATTTCCATTATTTAAATTGAAAATGACATTTAGGCAGATTCGGATCTAGTCCGTATTTCCTCATCAAAATTGCTGAAGGCCCTCTTTACTTTCGGTACAGCGTTCATCTCAGAAAAATAAATAGCAATTACCTATATGCATGCGATGCTATTAATAAGTTTATTAATTTAGAATTGAGCTGTTAAATTGAGCTGTTTAATTTATTAAAAAGAGTTTGAATACTATAAAACAGTAATATATCGATTTCTATTGATACTCACGAATTTTCGGCACTACCTTTTTCAAGTGAATTGAAAAAAATCTATATATTACTGATTTATATTCTGGCAGTTTGTTTGGTGGTTTTTGTATCGCGTCTGTGTGCGCGGTATGATTGGGGCCGAGTTTTGTTAGTGTGCGCACACAGACGCGAGAAAGTACAAATTGTTTGGCTGAATCAATCGATTTATGTTTTCTGGAATTGTAGATTTAGAATGGATTTTGAATTCTAAGGTTTTGGTTTGGTTAAATGAATTGATTTGAACTCGATTGGATTTATTTGTATGCTGAAAGTGAAATTTGAAATATGGAAGATGAATGTCGTATATTTTCAATGAGCAATATAGCGAAGGTAATATTTGAAAGTTCATGCGTTTTGTATCTGTTGCGCGAAGAGATGTCTTTTCAGCAGTGAAACTTGTCCAAGTGATCGTGGCTCAACAAGATCGTTGCAAATTATTAATAGAAGTAATGTAAATGTCATAGATAATCAAGATTTTTATGAATTCGTTTATATTTCAAAAATTCTAATTGACATTAATTCAATTTTTCAAAGTTTATCAAAACGATTGGAAATCAACGATTGGAAATCAACGATTTAATTTCTGTAAATCATGAAATGGACAGAAGAGGAAACTCCAAGATATGTTTATGAAATTTCTCCCAAAAATTTAAAGATATTCGTAAATTATCTGAAACCATTTATGACATTAGCGATAAAAAGATAAACTGGCTAACTTATGAATATGATATTCTATTTAATCGAGATCTTAAAAAGATCAACACAATTCAAATGTTTATTAGCCAAAGTGTTGAACAATTATCCAATGTTTCCAATTCAATCATGGCTCAATCTCAAGTTATTGGACACGTTAAATGGTTTAACAAACAATGGTTTTGTACAAATAAAGCGTGTGACGCGATTAATTACAAAGAATTTCTTTTGATTTGTTTTAGACGAAAACATTATATATATATATATATAAGGTTTGAAAAAATTTGAAGGTTAAGGACACATCTTAGACCTTCGAGGGTATGACCATTGAATAGAGCTCTTCAAGACCTTTCGAATGATGCCCTTGGTTAAATATCTGACCTTATTTGATCCCTTAAAATTTGAATTTTAAAATTTTAAAAATGAGTCATGCCGATGAGTCATAAAAAATATTTCTTTTATTAAACAACCAGGTGAAATTTTGTTAAATAATTGTTTCTTTTATATTGGAAATATTTTTATCATTGATGAAAAAATGGAAAATTAAAACTGAATACAGATGCGCAAACAGCGCTGCAGGGAACGGTATTATCGAAAGAAACCGCTAAACAATAAAATTAAGAAATCTAAAGTGTTGATAAAAGGTGGGGACTAAAAAAAGATTTTGATCGCAAAAGAGAATTTCATGCTGAAAATAACAGTGAAAACACTGAGTAAGAGGGCCACAATTATAGAAATGTTCATTGATAAAATGTCTATGTTTAAAAAGCAATGATACCTGGAAATTTATTCGTTTCTGATTTTTATCTGGATTTGCTGAAAATGCGTCGGCTAATTTTTTAAAATCTAAAAGATCATTATTGCAAGAATGGATCAGTGCACATAGTGCTAATCCATCGTTCCAACTGCTACTGAAATTTGTGATTTCGATTTTTTGATATCCTGAAGTTTTGGTTTGGCACCAGTAAAGCAAAGCGTTTCGTTTACTGCCTTTATTGGTTTGTTTAACCAATTGAGAAAGACAATCTGTACCGGTTGGAGGAGGACTTGGAGATTTCGTGGGAGATGTCTTAGAATAGAGTTTATGATGATCTGAAGGTATAGTTGTTGTGACAGTGTTTCTGATTGAAACTGATTGTAGAATACTGGAAGCTGTAGTTAATGGTGTACATTTATCAACTGATATATCTGTGGACTGATTTTTTTGAAGTTTGCAATTATTTTCTGATGAATTCTTTAGTTTTGATATTGCTGAACTTCGTCTTGATAATGGAGATTCTTCTTTCAATCGTTTAGTTGTTGTATCAAGTTTGATATCTTTTTTTTCCTGTTTGAAAGAATGACCTAATCTTGGAACTGTGTTCGTATTAATATTCGGTTTATTAACGAGAATCGGTTCCTTCGGTGTCGAACTAACTGCTTTAACCTAAAATGTACATTGACATTAAATTCACATTTTTCATCTATAGATAAAAATAAACCTTTATGAGACGAATACAAATAATATAAGTGCTATAACCAATAAATCTATATTAACAGCATTTCTCTATATGAATTACTTTCAATTAAAATAATAAAGTGATAATTTAAGCCTTTTGCTGCGAATAATGTATTTAATGAAAAAATTTTCGGCTATAAGATAGTTGAAAATTTTTTCATTAAATACATTATTCGCAGTAAAAGGCTTGAATTATCACTTTATTGTTTTAAATAATCAATGCTGCTACCAAGAAATCATCACTTTATACTTTTGATTGTTTGTACGAAATAAATTTAATAGTTATCATGGAACTCTATCAAACCCAAAATATTAGAAAGAAAATAATCACCATTAAATATAGTAGCAAGTTTCATATAGAATTTTACATCATTAAATGAAAAATCGAAAAAAAAATCGAAAACCAAATAAGTAAAATTTAATATGAAGAAAAAACAGTGCAAAGCAGTATACAATCTGGGTTTTCACTTCAAGGCTTGAAATATTATACAAACAAGACTTAGAAAAGTTAATTTCTATTTGAAGAGATTGTAGAAAGCGAGAAAAAATGTATAACAAATTGATTTTATAGCTTATGTAAAGCTGATAACTTTCAATTGTAAGTTATAATACTTTCTAGTTTATAAGTTTCAATAGGTCCTAAATAATACAACTTTGCATGATAACAGGGCACGTTAACCCTTTCGCCCCTATTGGGACAATACGTCCCAGAAACTTTCATCATGATCCTTGGGACTTATTATCCCAGACTTATTATTATTATTGGGACTTATTATCCCAGGACTTTCTAGGATATTCAGAAGCGCCACGATTACAAAAATGAGAATATTTCATATTTAGGTCAATATTAACAAGTTCCAATATATAAATTTAGCATAGTGTCATTAGCGGAAAGTCGGTGCGAAAGGGTTAAGCATACGGGATATAAAATAGGTATGCGATTTATGACAGTACAAAAAAGGAGGAAGGAAAGAATGCAGGAATGCACAATTCACGACTTAAATATTGAAAATGTGTGAATAACCTGTGTAACTCAGAGTGATTTCAGTGTCCTTTAAAGCTACTTTCAAAAGAAACATTGATTTGCGATTTAGCATGTATATATGTGAAAAATATAAAAATAAAACTAAAAAACTGGGTTTTTTTAAAACAATAATCATTTAATGAAAATTTTCGTTTTATTCTCGTTCTCGTACGAGATCTCATCTCGGGAAACCAAGATTATAAAACGACGGAGATCGTGGAAGTATAATAGAAATCCGAATGAATTATTTTTTATGAACTTGGAACACATATTTACACTTTTTATAACTACATAAAAATCAATTTTGTAAAAAATTTTGAAATTCCTTTTACCCAATAGCATTAGTAGTTTATATAAATAATTAGTCATTAGGAATTTTGAAAGAACTCTATGTTTTGAATGAATTCTATATGAAAATATAAAAATTAAATTAATAAAATATTTTCAAAACGACTCCTCAAATATATTTAAAGCGAATACATGAAATTGAATAATACCCTCCCCCCTCATATAGATTATTAATATAGAATTTGTTTAGCTACGCAATCTGTTGAAATGAGTCATGGCAAATTGCTGCACATTTCAATCAGAATATGCCGGCTTTCTACTGATAATTTTCCATTTATCAAATACTTCCGTTTGCAACAAAATCAGAAATTATGCAATTTTTTAGCAGAAGTTTTTATTGAATTTGTCGAAATTGGGTTGTGAGGAGAAATTTAATCAGTCAGCACTTGCAATGAATTGAAATGGTTGGATTTCGGTCACCAAATTTTCATTACTAATATATATTACTGAGTAATATTAAGCAGCATAATAATTCGCCTATTCAATGTCCAAAACTGGTGTCAAATTTTATGATCCTCAAAATAATAGCTCAAGCGTGAAATAATGCCTACATAATTGATTTATAATCCATAAACTAATAAATGGACCAAATAATTTTAGGGAGTCTCTGTTTCCTCGTTATTGGTTAATGCGATTCACTGGAGAAATTCACAATAACCCAAAAATTTTTTTTTAAAAATCCATACTAAAATCTCAAATATATAAACAATACACATTTTTAACTTAATCCAACTATCAATCATCTATAATCAGACTATTTTCGTTGGTTAAGTTGTCCTATGTTATTCATTTGATAAATCCGACGTTTCGTGCTGAAAACAAGGCGCTAAATGTGTAAATGTAGAAAGATGTGTTTTTGGTCAATTCTTTCCGTTTTCTAACACTAGTCAGTTTAGAAAAAGGTATTTATAATAAATTTTTAAGAAAATAAAAAAATTATTTAATTAAGAGTGAGACTTCGGAAAATAAAAGGATAAAAGATTAACTTAATTAAAATAGACTGTTTTGGTTTCTTGTGTAGTTATCGCTTATCAGTACCATGCAGACGACCCTAATGAAATAAGAATCAAATCGGAGAACCTGGCCACTCCAATCGAATATCACAGTAATACTGATCCTATCAAATATATAAAAAAAACATTTTATATCCTACAACATCAGCACATTAGAAACTCACGAAAATGATGTCGACATAACAAAGGTTTGTAATGGAATAAAATGATGATAAGTTGCAATGTAAATAAATCAAATGGTTGATGGATGAATAAGTGATACTGGAAGAGTAAAACTACTTTAAGAGTAAAACCAAATTTTAATAAATAAGTTTTCTGTGTATTTTCAAAAGTCAGAAAGTAAAGAAAATTGATGGCTATCGTTAAGAATTTCATTTATCAATAGGATTCTAAGAAAATAATTTATTTCGATTAATATCAATAATTAAAAATAAAAAGTTTAAAGATAATTGCTATATTTTGGAAAATACATTTTATCGGATTCGTTTTCCAACATTAAATAGTGAAATATTTAAGTAAAACTAATTCGACATAATATAAATATTAAAATAAACATTAATATTTTGTAATGATAATAAATTATTTATAATTCACTGTCTGTGGTAGATTTACATTCAATCAGTAAAAATAACAATCAAATTGAAATTGAAATGGCTATAAAAAATTTCATAAAACTGACACTATTTTTTTGGTCACTTTTGATCTCTTTTCTTTAAAAAATTCTTTTATTTTCACTACGACTATACTTAAAAAGTTTATACTTTCTTAAATTACACAAAATTTTCGGCATCGCCCTTCATATATATTAAAGTTGATCTCAATTCCCATATGGTATTTATAATTGAAAAGATAAGAAGTTTACAGAACACCTGGCTCTAGACGCAAACCTTTTTTGGGACATCCTAAACATGTAAACTGAGAGTCTAAGGCTGGTGGTGTAGAACCTATGTACAAAAAGTTGCTAAAACTTTCAACACATAAATTGTAACAAATAACTGTTGTAGCTAAAAAGGTAGACGTTATTTTGTTAGCCCAGGTGAACAAAGACAACTATAAATTACAATAATATACTTTTATTTGATTGCTAAAGTGTAAAAATATAAAAATAAGTTTATATTTAAAGTAAATCACTAAAATCAAAATTCAAAAATGTTTTTTTATATAATTGATTTTTTATATTTCATTCGTTTGGGGGCTCTAGGTGCAAACTTATGTAAACGCTTAGATTAACTCCATAAATTAATTTTATATTTAGACGAACAGATAAAAATAGCGCTTCAAATCTTGAAGTTTGATTCATCAATTTCTTAATTTTATAAATTTGTCAAACTCAAGCCCGCAAGTTATAAATAGTTTATGGTTCAAGAGACTTCGAAATTTCTTTTGATTTATATAAATTTTATTATTATTTTCAATATCTCACTTCAACACAATATTTCTTATGTTTTATAATTTAATTTTGATCTGTGATGTTTTCTCAATGATCGGCTAAATTAATAAATACGATATTTACTAATCTAAGGTCGTTCAAGTTGAATTTTTATCATTTTTATCACAAATTTATTAATATTTGTTTCATATTTTTGAATTAAATCTAATCTTCGATACTAATAACATCAATATAATTCAAAATTAAGACAAATATGAAATATTATAAGAATTCTTTTCAATTTTCAACTTTGATTTCTTTTCAATTGACATTGTATTTATTAGAAATTATTTGACTATGAATCAGTGAAGATGTCAATGTTTTTTTATGATGAAATAAATTATTAAAATATTATTACTATAACTATACCATTTTAGTTTCAAAACAAGAATAGTGAACTTCAATATTGAATATTAAACGTCAATATGAGAATAGTAAACTTCAATGAGAATAGTAAATTTCAATATGAGAATAGTAAACTTCAATGAGAATAGTAAACTTCAATATGAGAATAGTAAACTTCAATGAGAATAGTAAACTTCAATGTGACATTTTTATTTTGATATAATACAAAATATTGAAGGTTTGCCTTAAAAATTTCCATTAAAATTTAAATTTAAAAAATTTAATTCCAAAAATGCCCCTTTACTATTATTATTATTATTATTATTATTATTATTATTATTATTATTATTATTATTATTATTATTATTATTATTATTATTATTATTATTGTATAAAGTGATGATTTCTTGGTAGCAGCATTTATTATTTAAAACAATAAAATGATAATTTAAGCCTTTTGCTGTAAATAATGTATTTAATGAAAAAATTTTCGACTATAAGATAGTCCTTGTCAATCTCCTAGAATTTAGCAATGTTCTTCCCGAAAATACCTTTCAATCTTTCTTTTATTTCATTTCTCTTAATTCTCATTGGTTCTAAATATAATATATATTTTTAATTTATTATATTTTTTTATTTTTTTATTAATTTCTTTATATATTGTCAGTTATTTGGTAAATTATTATAATTATAAATTTTTTTTCAAATGTCACCACTGATTTCTTTTCCATTGTATTTATTATTATTATTGTGGAATAAATTGGAGATTTCCTTTTTATAGTATGCGTCCAATCTGATGTTTTGGTTGTGCAATTTTTCTTATTTTAAGATCTGAGTGTGTAGTTTATGGTTCGTTGATCTATTGGATTGGTTAGAGTATAAGTTGGTTTGAAATTAGCTTTTTCGGAAAAATTTGAGAATTTTTTTTAAATTTTCTTGTAAGGAAGTGAAAGAATTTAAATACAGAATACATCTTTTCAAAATTGAATTTATTAAAGTTTATTAAAAATGGCCGATGAAAATGAAATTGACTTACGTGATAATTTGGAAAGTAATTCAATCAGTGGCAATCAAAAAGATACAGAGTCATGCTCTCAAAATATTAGGGAATTTACGATGCTGGACAACTAGTCAAAATTTATTTGATCCTGTCAACAAGCCTGCGGTTAAAGATGTTCTTAAGATTATATTTCATGAAAATAGAAACTTCAAAAGATTCTGAGTATTAGTATTTGATTCTAACAAATTTACCAAAGAAGCAACAGAGAAATTCAATGAAAATGATGCTGAAACATGTGATTCCAAATGCGAACCCAGTATATTTAACAATTGTTATTGTAAGAAAAGAATTTTTGATCAACTTAATTAGTGATTTATTTGATTTTACTAATTTATAATTAAACTAAAATCTAAGTGAATTGCTTTATGTTCAACGTATTATTTTAACGTGCTACTAATCTAAGAAAAACTAAATGGCAATAAAGTGCGTCTGTTTGTATATCTATATGTGAGAAAGATTAAGCTGACAATTCGGATTCATTGGAACAATCAAATAAATAATCCTGGAGCTTATTCCTCACAGCGAATATGATATTAAATAGATCAAGTGATCCAGTGAATTTGCTAGCATAGAACTTACACGGTCGACCAAAGCAATGAACTAAATCACGCATTTTTCGAGATTGTTTATCAATCAAACATTAGATGTGAATAATGTTTTTCTACATTGTGTGGACCAATGAATTCATTGTTTATGTAATATTGATCAGACTAACATATAATCCTTATTCATAACATTTATAAGGTTTCGTAAACATTTTAATGAATCAAAAGTGAGTCTTTCATAATAAATATCTAAAGTAAATCAACATCAGAAGCCTGATTGTTGTTATTTGCAAATCAGAAATTGGTTAGTGTTGTTGTTAAAATGTGAATTTCACTAGATTATCGAAGAAAAAATCATTTATAAGATAAACAGAATGAAACTGGTCTGATTAATTCACCTAAACATTGCAACAATGCAAATTACTATCAACATAAGGCCACTGTAATAATAATTATCAAGACCGACATTCGAACGTTACCATAATTTGTTACCACAGTTTGATGACTGGATTTTTTATTTTACAGTTACTAATTTACCATAGATATTATTTTAACGGAATAAAATAATTTTAATAATAATACTATTATTATCATTATTATTATTATTATTATTATTATTATTATTATTATTATTATTATTATTATTATTATTATTATTATTATTATTATTATTATTATTATTATCATTATTATTATTATTATTATCATTATTATTATTATTAATATGCATTTAAGATAATATCTAAAAAAATAAAACATTAATTGAATTTTATCAATAAAAATATATTGCGACTGAGCTAATCGCATAATTAGTTTTGTGCTGATAAATTTTAACCGAAAAATCGAATTTTCTATACATTTTTTGATCGACTATTGTATGTAAAATTCTATGAAAATTCCTACAAATAAATTTCAAAATCAATAAAAAGCTGAAGAATTACCAATGGAATCTAGTTAACCTTTATCAATAATGCACATGTGATTACGTAACTTCCGGGAATTTCTATTATTTCTCTCAGTCACACAGTAAACATTTATATATTTAAATTAGCAAATTTCGAATTTAAAAAATAGTAAAAAAATATTTGACTAATTTTGGCAAAGATTTTAATTAATAAACAATAATGAAAAATAACAATAAGTGTAATATGTATAACAAACAATAAAATGTCAATAAAATCGTTCATTAGTTATTATTGGAATAAATAATTAACAATGATATAATCTGAAGACCCAGGTATTCAGGATTAATAAATCAAACATGAAGGCAGGATTGGATTTATGTATTTTGGCGACCTTAAGCACACATTTTTGGGACCGCCTTCAATAACTTTTACTCTTTAAATATAATAAATTTATATATTAAAAAATATAAAGATGAACTAATAAAAACAGTTTTTAGTATAAATTCTTTATTCGCGAAATCTTACGGTTTCAAATCATTTTCAAATTAGTAATTTTTTTTCAAAATTTAAAAAGCCGTTAAAATTTCAAATTTAAATTATATTTCAAAAATATTTCAATGTGCTTAACTTAACAAAACTCATTGTCTTCAACAGTGAGTTTATTCATCATGTTTCAGCTCGATTGGATGCCTGGAAGTGGGTTAATTAACCCTAGAAAGATTTGAGTGCCACGAAGATTCAACTTCGGCGAAGTTAATATAAAGGATTCAAAAAGAATTTAACTCAATTATAGCAGTTTCTATTAGACCTCGTAGTCGCGAATTAGCGGCGAAATAATTTCTTTTAGTTTAATAACGACTATAGATCAAAATCTATGTTACATAGGAAAATAAAATTTTGTTATATAGCGACAATGAAAATAAATGAAATGTTTTTTAAGATAAAAAAATAGGGCTTTATTGATAATAATGAAATTAACCTTCGTCTGTGACCCCAAGAGTAGTTAACTTTTTAATAAAGTTGAAATCATCAGAAAAGTTTTCATTCATGGAATGCTTTTTCTAATATTTTTACCATCATAAAAATAAGTTTTAAAATAAGTTTTTACTTTTTCCGAAACAATAATATTAATCTTACCCCAACTGAGAACGTTCAAAAAAATTTCCGATTTAAAGAGGCAATTATAATTGATAAATATCTAACAATCAACGCTATAGAAGACGTCAATGAAATCACCAACTCTGATCTATTGTTAATTTTGGTTTATTTCTTAGAGATTTAAAACTTAAGGAATAAAAATTAAAATACAAAATATTAAATTTTTTATTATTTTTAACGAGTTATATTTTAAATATTACATTTTTCTTTTGAATTTTTTATTTAATTTAATTTTAATTTTAAATTTGATTAAATCAAATTTAATCAATGAAAGGGCAGTGAATGAATATAAAAATGGAAATCAGCAAGCATTTGAACATTCCGGCCTAAGTTCTGTGAGATTGAAAAGAATTATTTAATAATCTAAAATATTTTCAATTAATATATATTTTGCAGCAAAGCCTTATCTTGTTATTTACTTGTTTAACATTTGATTTGTGTTATTATTTGAATTGTGTTATTCTAATTATTAATAATGATAATGATAATAATGATAATAATGATAATGATAATAATGATAATAATGATAATGATAATAATGATAATAATGATAATGATAATAATAATAATAATAATAATAATAATAATAATAATAATAATAATAATAATAATAATAATAATAATAATAATAATAATAATAATAATAATAATAATAATAATAATAATAATAATAATAATAATAATAATAATAATAATAATATCATATAATTAATTATTATTATAGTAATAGTGACAGTAATAATCTTAATTAGAGAACTATCCTTTATTTTAATCAAATTTGAAGTGTAAAATTATATATTAAGTACAGCGTACAAAACATTTTCAAATTACTTTTTACCATATTGTTATTAATTTGCTATCAATAGAAACTAAAGTATTTAAGAAATAAAAATCATAGTTAATATTACACAAAACGTTTATGGATAAAAGAAGCGCATTAAATGGATATCAACCTTAAAATAGTACCATTCATTCATAGTAATTGCATTGCAAACAATATTTCATTTTGTCAATTATTCATTAGAAAATAGCAAGCTATAATTAACTGAGTTTTAATTGAAAAACGAGAACAATTCAGAGCAATTAGACAATAGATTATTTAAAAATCAATTTAACATCTTATATATAGTCTAGACTCTAGAGTTATTATTTCCTAAAGCTTCCGACACATCCAAAGGGATAATAGATATTTCATAACAAGAGCAAGTTTTTTCAAGAGAAAGAAATTCCTATGCATAATATTTGGTCAGCAGCTACCGATGGTACTCCTGCAATGACGGGCATCATAGGAGTTTCATAGCGCATTTGAAACAAGCAGTACCTAGTGTACTTGTAATACTTGGTAGTGAAAATGATAAAAATTACAAGGCATATAAAAGTTCGTTGACTCTCAGATGATATTTGTCTAAATCATTTTTTCAATCTATTTGACAAGTATTGGACTTCCTTGAAAACAGAGACGAAACACTGCGCGAAAAACTTATTACATCCAAAAATGATATCACTTATTTGACATTTTGATATGTTTAAAATATTTTATGAAGTCAATGAGCTGCTTTTGTGGGAAAACTTATTCAGTTCAAACAAAATCTAGGCAGAGATGAATACAGTCACTTTCCTAGATTATCATCCGTCTCTGCAAAACTGGAAGATTTACGTACTTACTGTCAATACTTGGACGTTCTTCGGGCTGATTGTACGCAACGATTCCGGGATATTTTAAACATGAATATACCGAGTTGCAGATGCAGCAGAATCATTAAATTTAGAATAGGAACTTGTAAAACTCACAACTAATGAAGAAGTTAATGTAAAATTCAGAAATAGATACCAAGAGTTCGGCCTCCAAAAATCAATGCCATTTCTCTACCTTTGATTGTGGGCAAGAGTACAGAAATATTTAATCGCATTTATTTTACCTTATTTGGTTGAATGTGGGTCAGAGTAATGGCTAATTTACTGTCTAAGAAAAGGAAGAGGATGCACATCACAGCGACTGGTGTTAGAAAATTGGAACACAGCATTACTAAATTTGTTATTCATTTAGTTGAAACATTGTTGTTAAATTCATGCTTAAATTCATTTCTTAAAGTGTAACTCTTAATAAAAAAGACGAGAAATTTTTGAAATAATTCTTATTAATAAAACATTATTCATATTATAACTTTTATTAAAATTCATTCCCGCCATTGAATAGTTAATCGAGAGCACATTTAATAGTGAAAGTGCTTTCTAATATATTGATTATTAGGTGCATGTAGGGAAATCGGGTTCTAGAATGTGGCATTCCCATTCCATATAAGCACTGTTTTGCAACAGACTGATTAAGAATAATAAAAAATGTAACAATATGATATCTTCATGAGTTTTAAATATATTTTAATGATCGTAAATTAGCATATTTATGAAAATAATTATCTTCTTGAATATATATATATATATATTATAAGAACTTTTTTTAATTTTCATCACTGATTTCTTTTCAATTGACATCGTATTTATTAAAAAACTTGAATAAGATTCTTTACTGATTGTTTTTTACTGAAGTTTTTTAATATATAGTTATCTCATTAAAATTTCAGGAAATCACTTATTTTTAACCGTTAATGATTTCTTCAATAAATAAAGAGCTTATTTACCCCGTTCCTTCCATACGAATCGGTTTTCTTTCCTCAGCATCGTTGATAATGGTTCTGCTTTCTCTGTGTGATTCTTAATAAATTGTCTATAATACGTACATATTCAAAGAAAAGTTTGCAATTCTTGAATTGTTGACGGTATACTGTTGTTTATGGCTGTAATTTTATTCGGATCCACTTTAATACGTCCGCTTACGATATAGCCCAAATATTTACCGTCTTTCTTAAGAAAATTACATTAATCTGGTGAAATTTAAGTCCTGCCTCCTTGATAATATTTGTCGAAGTCTCTAATTATGTTCCTCAAATGTTTTCCCAAACATCAACACATAGTCGAGATAAATCACAATATTCTTAATTTTCATTTTGTAAAATTATACTCATCATAATCTGAATGGCATTCTTGTAAATTCAAACTGTCCACATCTTGCACTAAACGCTGTCTTCTGAATGCCAGATTCGTTTAGCGGTACATAATAATATCCACTTGCCATAGCTAAAGTTGTAAAAAAAATTTACATCGCCTATGGAATCAAATATTTCAGCACTACCAGGTATCGAAAATATTGGTTGAGTTTTTTTCGCATTCAAACCTCGATAATCAACACATACGAAATATCACTGTTTTTTTCTTTACAACAATTGGGAAATATCACGGATACCTACTTGGTTGTATGATTCCACAATCTTACATTTCTTTCAGTAAAACTCTCAACCTCTGGTTTGATTCCTTTTGGTATCCGTTTAGGTTTAAACGCTATATGTTTACTCTTAAGAATATGCAATCCTGCCTGAATTTGCATAACTTTCTGTAAAAACATTTTACTCACAACATTGATATATGCACCAGTACCAAAAACATTTTACTCACAACATTGATATATGCACCAGTACCAAAAATTATTCGTGTATTATATCCTTCTACATTACCATTCACAACTGGCTTATTAACTGCCTTCTCTGAGTTACTTATAGAGATTCTTGATGAACAATTTGCATTGCTAAGTTTCGGTTTGTTTGCAGAGCCTTCGGTGAAACTTACATAGTGATCAATCAAAGATAGTCCTTACCTTATTTATTTTCTGATTCTTCGATAATGAATTAACATGCGTTTGTGATAGCTCTTGTTCTTCAATTTCGTCAGTTTCTTCATCTTCATTAATTATTTCTTCCAATGCTCGAAATCTATTGTTGTAATTCCCGTGCTTTCTAAAAAATATTTTGTTTCAACTAATTTTGTTTGTGCAAAATCTTTGAATGTATCCAAATTGAAAACATTTTATTTGTTTCTTTTCAGAATGACCATTTCGTTTAAATATGGCCTGTATGATTTCATTGAAAACATCTAATCTCTGTATATGGAATACTTTGATTTAAATTTTTCCCATAATAAAATCATATTTCCTTTTGTACTCTTGAGCTAATTTGAGGCGTTTTTCCATTAATTGTTTTATCTCTACATCATTTTTGTCTTCGATCTTTCTGAAAAAATTTTACTTTCTCTTTTCCTAATTGAGGCAATTGCTTCATCGATTGATTTTGGCTTTAAATAATTCAGGGCTTTAGAAATATGAATAGAAATAGAAAAATATTTGTCATCAATTTTCAATTTTTTGCTTCAATTTTGATTCAGGTAGCGAATTCCATATTTTTCTCTAAATTTTCTTGTACTATATTCATTAATTTCCGAATTTTCTTAATCTTGCTAGATTTTTTTGAGCATATTTCTAAAGCTCTATTGAAATAAAATGCCAAAATTCCTTTTCATCGAGTATCTTTTCATTGAAAGTACTTATGAAGAAATCAATTTTCAAATATTCCCCCAATGTTGATTCGAGGTTCAAGATTTTTTTAATATTCTTTAGATGATCTTTAATTTCTATTGACCCATGTTTCTAAAATTTTCCAAGGTTTGCAATGCTTACTGGCAGTATAATTTCTGTCAAACATCCTGCTCATAACGCCATGTAAAAGATAAAGCGTAAATCAACAACTAATTTATTCCAATACAAATTAATTAATATGTAAGGATATTCCAACATAATTACATCATGTTCGTGAACTATCCTTACATAATAATTATTATAAATACAATGTCAATTGAAAAGAAATCAGTGGAGAAAATTGAAAAAAGTTATAATATTATAAATATGTCAACATGTGATGTCAAGGTCAATCAAATATTTGACATCGTATATTAAATTTAATTTTATAAATTTTGTTTTAATTTTAAATTTGTTAATGAATGAAAAGCACTCGTTAAAACTGTAAATTTTACAAACGAACACATTATGCGAGTCATTCTCTTGAACTATTATGCTTCGGGAAGTTTAACAGAAATCATAGACTTGTACTATTATCAAATCCTACGTTTTTTCAAAGTCATTAATAAAAATGTAGATGTTACTAATATATATATGATCAATGCTAACTAAGTAATTTAAAGTACAACATGTTCTATTATTTAACCACAAATTTTCAGAACAAACTTTGTATTGTTAAAAATCAATATTGAAAAACTGCTAATCATAATGTCAATTTTTCCTGAAATATATTTTATTGTGGATTTCAGTTATATGTATGTGCCAATAACATGAAAAATATTAGTAATATTTTAAGTGTCTTTAATTATAATCTGTTTTCTTAAATCTTTCAGAGTACTTTCCTTATCGTTAGACATTCTTCTCCAACGATTTATTTGTGATTTTGAAGCTTAATGTCAAACCATGTCAGCATTGTTAAAATGTTAAAAGTTGTGGTTCTTTGAAAAACATGGAGAAAACATTAAAGATAAAAATCACATGGCATCATATAAAAAAACTGTAGTAAATGAGAAACTGTTTTTAAATTTAGTCTGATAAACTTTGCATGGATAAGATCGTCAGTACGCAAGTGAGCAATATCCTAGAAAAGTAGAAGTTGGTGAGTATGTATTTTTTCCTATTTTCATTGTGTTTTTAAGACCTCTTGCAACTGTAATATTCAGCATTTATTGTTGGATTTTACGCCAATATATTAATAAAAATTAGGTCTTTGTGACTCCAAAAACACTACATAGATGCACTACTTCTAAATATTTTTAATTTCTGTCATTAGAAATGTGAGATATTTATTTAATTAAAAACTGAGCATTTTGATTATTTTCCAAATGTGATTTATTACTTTTAATATTATCTAATTAGTTTTATTAATATAAAATTAGAAATTTTATAATATTGTTTTGATCTATAGTCTTACAAACATTAATACAAAGGATTTAGTCGATAACTGTGTCCCTAGGGATGAAGTTCTAGTGGCTAATAATTTTAATCATTCACCTGACACTGGATAAAATTGCTTATATAATTTAGTGGATCATGCTAACAATATTTCCCTACTCAAAAGAAGATGTTAAAATGGATGTGGAGTGAGAGTTCGTGTGATTCAGATGGAGTTAATAAAGAAAAAATCAATTCGATTGATTAATAAGATAGAAATTAATTTATTGGAGAAATTAAATTAAATGATGTGGTCGATGAATCCAAAGTTATTAGCAATTACGATGATTGTGTTTATATTGTACCGGACAAAGTTTTTGTAGGACTTGAAGCATATCAGCTCGCCAGCTTGTAGAAAATTCCCAATTTCAAAATCTTTACTCCCGTTAAGTTATTTGAAAATAAAGATCTATGGCAGGGGTGGGGAACCTTTTTATTTCCATAGGCCACATTGAAATTTGTCGCCTTCAAATGAGGCTGCAGTCAAAAAGTATTTCGTTCATATTTCGTTCTTTGTACTCGGCGGGATGCTTCTACAGTACGGTATACATACAATTCAGTAGTTACAAGCATTTTTATTTGTAAATCCTCAAAATTCATGGTTTTTTATATAAATTAAGATATATTTTGATAAGGCTTCGGAGGCCGCAGGTTCCCCACCCCTGATCTATGGCAATCATCACAATTATGTCACGAAAAGCCAAAAAGTATAATAAATGCTTAATTATTTGCATTTGACGATGTCACCAATAAACATGTTATATTTTGAAATGGATTTTTTAATATAAACAAGTTTGTCTGTATCATATAGCGTAACATTATTGATTTTTTATAAATATAGAAAATGTTAAATTTTGATATAATGAATAAAATTAATAAATTAAAAAAGTGTTTAACGTAACTTTAAGATTTTTTTTAGATTTAACGTTAAGATTTAATTGTTATTGTTGAAGATTGTAATTAATGTCACAAAATGCCCAAGGATAATAAATGTTTAATTTTAAATATTTCGATGATGTCACCAATAAAATATTATATTTTAAAATGGATTTTTCAATACACACAAGATTTTAACATTATTGATTTTTAAGATTATAGAAAATGTTAAATTTTTACATAGTGCCCAAGATTATTAAATTAAGAGTGGATTTTAATGCCAACTTTGTTAATGACACACACACACAATTTTTTCATTGGTTGGTTAAATTTTTATAATTAATGTCACAAAGTGTTCTGATTGGTTAGCAAACATGAAATGAGAAATTAAAGAAAATGAAATTATAAATCATTGACAGTGAATAATAATTATCCCACCTGATCTTCGATTGTTTGTATTAGATTTTTCACCGAGCTATTTGTAGTTGAACCTGGGGAATTTGTCGTTTTTCCTAGGACTAAGCTTGCTCGAGTTGTCCGATCGGTTAGGCTGATTTTTCTCTCCTGGCTCAAACTATTGGCGATGGTTTTACTGTCGATCTTTTCCTGATAGAGTTTCTTCATCTGTTCAGCTAATTCGAGTTTCGCAGTCATTTCCGATAGTTCTCTTTCCTTTTCATCTTTCATAGAGTTGGCTGCTGCAATCGACACCAACAGATCTCTTTCGTACTGTTTCCAGCCGATAATGTCATCGGCATATTTCTGTGATATTGTGTCGAGATTTTGATTGAGCAATTTTAATTCCTGTTCGGTTTCTTTTAATTCCAATTGTAACTGTTCGAAATTCTGATGTTTATGATTTTGTCGATGATTCTTATTTAGTTCTTTGACGTTTTCTTCGAGCCGTTTGATTTGGCCCGATAGAATTTCGGTTAAATCGACTTTCTCAGACAATTCGGCACGGAGATGGGATTCGGTTAGCCGGGAATTCTTCAACTGTTGGATCAACTGAATCACTCCCCGACTGCAATCGATCCAACCGGAAGAGTTTCGGAATGATTCATTGTAGTTTTTTAATTGCGCTTCGACTTGTTCTCGTTGCCACATTTCTTCTTTGTATTTGTCTTGTAGATTGGTATAATTTTGAGTTTGGTGGTCCAATTCGTCTCGCAAATCGGTGATTTTCACGGATAACTCTTTGCATTCGTTCTGACAGCTGTAAATCGTTTGTTTGAATTCCTCATTTTGAGTTGTTAATCCTTGATTTTCTGCCTCGCTAATTCGATAAAGTTCTTGTAGTTTTGATTCGAGATTCAAATTTTTCGATCCATTGTTGAGAAGGAGAAATTTGAGAATTTCAATTTGCACCCGACATTTTTGGAGTTTTTGAGTTTGTTCGCAAAGCGATTCAAGTAAAATAGCTCGATCGAATCCTAGGCATTTGTTTTCTTCGTTGAGATTGTCGAGATTCTTTTGTAGATCAACTAGCTCCTGCATCGTAGCTTGAAGTTCTTCATTTGTGCAATAATTGTCCTCTTCCATTTTTTGTATTCGATCTTGTAATGTCGACATAGATAGCGAGTCCAAAATTTCACGATCTTCGGTGGTTTTTAAGTAGTTGCGAGAAAGATAACCGTCATTTATGGATGTATTTTCTGGAGAATCGTCTGAAAGTTGATCATTCAGGCTTGAAGAATCACCTACTGTGGCAAATGTGACAGAATTTGCATCAATTAAAGTATCCCCACTAGCATTCAAAATGTCTGATTTGTCGTCTGGTTTTTCGTGTTCAAAATCATTTTCGATTCCACATTCTTTCATTCGATGTTTCAAATAAACATTTTCAGTATTAATATGCTTTAAATCCTTTTGAAAATTCTTTAATTTTTCTAACAAGTTTTTATTTTCATAACTTAACATTTCTTTGTCCTTTTTATGGTATTCTAATTTTTGGATTAATTCAGAAATTTTAGCTTCATATTGTTTTTTTTCGCGTTCGATTCGTGATAATAATTCACTGTTTAAATTTATTTGTTGTTTATCAAATGTCGCGGGCTTTTTAGAGGTGTTTTGACTGTTGATAAATTGTTGATCTTCGTCCAACTTCTCTATATTGTGTAAACTTGATGCTTTTTTCATTCTCCCATCATTATTTTCACTAGCAGATGCTTTGTATGAAGGTTTTAATTGCTTTGGCGTTTTACACTTTTTAAAGAATCCTGTAGATTTCGGTGTAGTGTAATTACCAAATTCATTTGACATACCTTGCGCATAATTAGTAATTCGACATGATTTTAGAACATCATTATTTGTTGTTGATGATAGAGCCATATCTAAAAGAAATTTAAAACTATTCAGAAAATTTAAACTTAAAGCATAAAATTTATTTAATTAAAATTCATCAATAATTTATCATTTATAATTTAATATAATTTAATATATTTAAACAGTCATTATATTTCTAAATTATTTTGTTAAAGTAAAATTTAATATTTTCTAATTTTTTGAATTATCTAAACGCCTAATAATTTCCAATCAATCGGAAAATAAAAATTTTAACTATATGAAAATTTTTCATTTCTTTTCAACAACAGATGAATGTTTTCGATTTATCACATATTTCCGGTAAAACCTTTTTCAAGTGTAATTTAAAAGTGTAATTTAAAAAGTAATTTAAACGACTATCTGATCCGAGGAGCCGTTTATAAAAATTGTACGATTTATATTTTTAGATACAATCATAGTTAATATATATTAAGTTCACTTACTTTAGTGCATTTCGGTCACAGTTAACGTCTATAGGATTGAGGGGGGGTGGGATTCGTTTGTAAGAATTTTATAATTTTATAATATATACCTAGTTTTCGGTGTCCGAGTACGTGTGTGTGCATTGATGCAGTAAAATAAACTCGAATTCTTTTTAATTCTAGAACATTCTATTTTGATTTTTTAACGATTTTAGTAGCGTTTTTTGTGCCATAATTTTTGTTTATATTTTCAAAAATTATCTTTTGAATTATATTTTGCTAATTTTGTCTCTATGATGGATTTCGCCATTTTTATCGATTGTTCTGGGTTTTGTCTAGAATTTTCTCTTATTTTAGATTTTCTACAGTTTTTCCGAGTTCATTCGATTTTGTTTTTGTATTTTATGCTTTTCTGTCATATTTGAGTCAATTTTCATGTGATACTTCTTGCATTTATTTTGTTTTATTTTTTAATTTGGATGTTTTTATTTTCTGTTATTGATACGCATTATTATCGTTGTTTATTTGGTGTTGTACATAGTTTATTTGAATAAACTTAATGTTAGGTGTGCGTGTTATGTACCACCACATCTCGTCACTTTTTCAAGATTTGAGTCTAGAATTCAGTTCTAGCCCAACAATTGATATAAATGGATTAGGCTTCCTTTGATACATATTTGAGAACGCTAGCCGTGCTGAATTCATAGCAGTTAGTTCAAAATTCATGATTAATACTTCGGCAGATATTGAAACGTCAAGACGTGAAACAGCTTCATTAACATGAGCATATATATATATATATATATATATATATATATATATATATATATATATATATATATATATATATATATATATATCAGCACGAATTGTATAAGGCTGAAAAAAATTCTAAAAACCGTACCAAAAGTGAGCGCTACCCGTAAAAGATTTCAATCCTTGATCTGTAAAAAAATCAAAATCCTATTGAGTTCAGCACGACCTGAAACTATTTGCCATTCTTACCAATGCGTTTTTTCATCCACATTCAAAAAGACTGGTGGGGCATTGGGATTGAGTATAGATTCAGATTTGATAGTATTGGTTACTTTTTTAACAGTAGCACGTGTGTTCAAGAATATGAGTGTTCAGTTCTTCTGTCAATCAATAAATTGGTTTCAATGCCTGCATTAGTTATCATCCTCTCTTTACATGAATCTCTGTTTACGCAAATCCCGTAAAGTCTGCCCTCATCCGTGTTTGTTACGTTGCCACTATATTCATAGCTTTCATGCATTATTAGTGGTTTTCCACGAGTTGTTTTTGAAATCGTAGTAGTCATTGATCAGTGTAAATTTTAAACTTTTATAATCATTATAAAATATAAAAAATATATTAAATGAGTATTATTTAAATTAAAATTATTATACACCATATGACTACCATATATACTCGACTATAAGTAGATTCAAGTTTAAGTATAAGTGTAATTTTTGGTAGAAAATAGTGTCTAAAATCAATGACCCAAATACAAGTCGAAACATAAAATCGAAACATAAAATAAAATGTTAATATCTACTTTTAATAAAAAAATTACCAACATGTTAATACAAATTAATAACTTTCGGTTTGTATAGTACAAAAATAGTAATTAAGGGAAGTATATTCAAATAAATGCAATACTGAATAATAAAAAAATTAACACTACAAATTATAACAAATTTAATAATTTCGTTAAGAATTAATTTGTACTTTTTTAGACCTGCGTATAAGTCGAAGTGACTATTTTGACTTGAAATGTAAATTTCTCGACTTATACGGTAAATGACTATAGACAGAATGCTTTATACAAATATTATTTATACTAAATTGCATTATATGAACTTATATTTTTACTAAATTCTCTTTATACAAAATAACATTATACGAATTGTCATTATACTAAATTTATTTTATAGGAATTTGTCATTATACTAGATTTACTTTATACAAATTGTCTATGTACAGTTGAGACACTGCATTAAAGTAGTGCTGAGTTTTATGATACTAAGAAGTCGACCGTTGGTTACTCTGACTCCACGTGTCCCAAAATTGACAAACACAAACTCCCAACGTACATTTGTTTAAAGCAAACTTAAAATTTCCAATAAATAATTACAAATTTTAGTTAACCACGATTTGCTCGCAATTTCTGATCGAAAGTTTCTGGAAAGTCTCGACCTTGTGCGATTTAAAAATAAGTTTAAACTTTTTATTTGATGTTCCGCCCTTGATCCAAACTCCTTTAATACTCCTTTTTATAACTCCTCAGATCCTCTTGTGTCTCCTTTCAGTTCTAGACGTTGTTCCTCAAACTCCTATTGTCAATTTCTTCTTCCCTACCTCAGGCTACTGCCGATTATCTGAATTTGGAGTTTCCTTATATATCCCCATAACCGTTGTAATTGCTCCGTTTTTGATCTAATTGGTTTTGACTTCCTTAGTTATCGTTCTCTAATTAGTTATTTCTGTTGACCCTTTTAGTAATTCCCCTTCTTTTGTTTACCCTCGCTTATCCAGTTTGTTTATTCTCCAAAATTGCCGCGCTCGGAATTTCCATTAGCCAATTAATTAATAGCTAGTTCTTTTCCATATTCGCCTGTTCCTGACCCTTTCTAAACATTTTCTAACAAATTTCTAAACTGTTTTCATCACAATTTCCTAATCTACACCTCTCCGTTTTCTAGTTTCAATTTCGATAACGTTTCGCTTTATTCTACTTCCTCAGATTTGCGAATTTGTCCATTTTGTGTCTGATTGTACCCTTATATAGTTCTGTTTTTGTCATATCTTTCTTTGCCATTACTTCACAACTTGATCCCCATTTTCTTTCGTTCAATTTCAGTTTCTTTTTACTCGAAACTATTCAATTTAAAATAATTTAATAATTTACTTTTACAACCTCAACAGTATATATTAAAGTCAAATTTAACTCAATGTTTAGCAGAAATCTCAATTTAATACTCAGAAAGACAAAATTAACTCTCCAATCCACTTCAAATAATCATAGTGAATAGTGCACTACACTTCATTTATCATAAACTCAAATGGTTATCCATAAAAGATGTTTTCGAAGATGACACGTAATGAATACTCTGTTGTTGGTGCTGACGCTTCAGCATCTGATTATGTAGATGATTTTGAATCTTTTTCAAATTTTCCAATAAGCTGTTGAAATCGATATTTTCACTGATCAACTTATGATTGGGGTCGGGCACAGCTGTGTAGCTGAAAATGAATTTAATTGATTTTTAATAGTATTAAATTAAAATTAAATTTTTTAGCATATATTATATTTACTTAAAATCCATTTACATTAAAGTTTTTAGTGCTATTTATAATAATTTTAAAATTAACGTATTTTCGAAAATATAAACCGGATCTGATAATCTACTGTTTCATATGAGATTTATATATATAAGCCGCAGTTTTAATGTATCATAAATTATTTAATTGCGGAAAATAGAAAGTTTCTGTTCAAATTTAGATTTCAACTGCCAATTAGAGTAGACTATTTACTTGTTTTACATTTAAACTTACTACTTAAACTTAGCGGTATATAAATTTAATTCCATTTAATTCATTATTACCTAAGAATGCAATCAAGTCGTCGCAAATTACATGCCATAAAATAAACAGGAGAATAGGAGAATCGATTACCAGCGCATGAGTATCAAATCGACGAAATCCGACGCTGGAGAGAAGAGAAGTATTTATTGGGAGTAATCCGAGAAAACGTTCTCGGAGAAGGAAACCTTTTAGGCCACAACTCGAAATTTAATTGAAAGGATTGGTTTAGCAGTCAAGACAAGTCTCGACAGTAAAAATTCGATTCGAAGCACTAAGGATGGTGAAGGACTTCTCAGAGATAACAGATTTAGAGATAGAATCAATTGGTGCTATAAATTCAACGTAACAATTTGGCGGTTCGCACAATCACATCAGTTGGACAGAAATTACCTGTTGATTGGAGAAAGAGAAATTTTCAAGAATTATTTTTTTGGTCTTAAACCTGGCATGCAATTATTTCAACCCAGGAATACGAACGAAGTTGCAGTTTCGATATTCCCAGTATCAGAACGATCGATAAGAAAAACAATTACTCTACAGAAAAGCTACACTTCACTGTTGATGGTCCAAACTGATATCAAAACAATGTCAAGTCCGAAGCGTATCACTATTTATAGTTAAATCATGTTAAGGAATTCTAAATATGCATAAATTCACAAGTTTTTATTTTATCGTAATCTTATCAATATTATTATTATTTTCATAATTATAAAGTGACGATTTCCTGGTAGCAACATTAATTAAATGTTAAACAAATAAATTATAATAAAATGAAATAGTTTTCGATTATTAAAATTGATAAGGATTATTTTTATAATCGAAATTTATTTCATTTTATTCAATATATACTTTGCAGTAAAAGGCTTATATTATCATTTACTTGTTTGACATTAATATTAAACAAATAATGTCCAACGAAATTTATCTCGAAATCCAGAAATGATGCTTGAATATGCTTTGGAACTAGGAATTCTTCAGGGACACTAATATAAGATGGAGAGATTTGATAAATGAAAACATAAATTTATTTTATTTTGAAATAATTTTATAGCGTTTATTGGAAAATCTGGTTAAAATGAATTAAGTGTTATTTTTATATATAAATTATATGTTAGTGAGATAAAAATTTAAAAAATGCTTTAAAACAGGGTTGGCCAACCCGAATGATCTTCAGGTCCACTTTGGAAAGGTATCATAACTCCGCGGGCCATATATAAAATTATATATCTCCACATTAGATAATATAAAATATAATGAGTTATTATTATTGTGTTTACTATTATTCTTACAAGTAAACATGGATAATATAATAATAATGAAACTAAAAGTACACTGTAAAGAAATATATAACACTAAAAATTAAATATAAAAAATATATAAACATAAATGAAATAAAAAAATAAAATCATTAAAAAATATTCATTTTATTAGTGCGATATTGGTTTCTCCATTCCTTCACTTAGCTTTTGCAAATCGATCTCAATTTCGATATTTGTACATCGTAATTAGTGCTGCAGGTTAGTGTGTTTTGTGTTTGGTGAATTTCATTTTCGAAAAAACGATTCGTAGGTGTAAGTTGAACCAAAAGCGCTAACAACATTTTGTGCCAGATTTCTCAAATTGGAAAATTTCTCTTTTGCGAAAATTTTTGATTCTGATGTTTGAAAAATGTGTTTTAATTTAATATTGTACTGTAAGTCAAATAAGTTCCATTTGGAGATATTTCAACATGAAAGGTAGATGAATATATTACAGAAATTTTGTGCGAGTGCATTATAACTTTTGTTTACTTCATAATACCGACAATACAATGAAACATGTTTGTTTATTGATATAATTAGAATGTTTAAATTAGCCGGCTATTATAAAATAAATATATTTTGTAAAAGTGTGATGAATATCGCGGGCCTGAAAAATATTCAAAATATTAAAAAAATAAATATAAAATATAAAAAAATAAATATAAAATATAAAAAAATGTTAAAATAACAATTTCAAAATATCATTCAGTTTCATTAGAACCAGAAATTTTCCGCTTTTGCCTCTTTCAAGTGTCATTTTTTTTAATTGACAAATCATTTGGTTAGTAGTAATTTTATTTTTTATTTTTTATTTTATAATTAAAATGAATTCTATTTGATTAAAAAGAAATAAGAAATGCATTTTGATTTTTATGTCTGCTGAATGTTGATAACGGGACTTGGCTTGTTTCTTTAATTGTTTTAGTAATTTTATTATGAAATACATATTTATTATAATTTAAAAAGTAGAATTTATTAATAATGGACGAAGTTAATATTAGAAATAGCGATAAGAATAATAATGCTAACAAAATAGATAAAATTATCATAAATAATAAATTCTTACGGAATTAATCCAGATATATCGTTTTTTGGAATGCAGTTAAGTCGATTCAGTAAAATTTTAAAAGCTTCTGATTGTGGAATTATCATGAGAAGACCATAAAGCGTCTCACTAAGAGCAGCTGAATAGCGTGGATCCATCAAATGCATTCGAAGAACTAATTATTTAAAAGAGTAAACTATTTGACATCAATAGAGTACTGACATGCAAATACCGGGGCTTCAAGAAATTGTATTAATAAATCTATTTCATTCAACGTATTTACATCCATTTCTTGATCTCCACTAGCATGAAAATTGGAGTTATTTATTTGATTAGAAGTTAGTAGAGATGCTTACAATGTTTTAATAAGTCTTCTACAATGCTCATAATTTTGAGTCAGTAAACATAGACTTAGAAGCGCAACTCGATTATATGACCATGCTCGATAAAGGCGACAAAAAATGTCACATGATTCCTGAAAAGTATTATTTTATATATTAGTAAAAAATATTTTGAAAATTACAAGTGGTTCACCGAGTAATGAGTTATGTATAAAACTAGGATACATGTTTTAGTGTTTTATAGATGATATATTATAATTTCCACTAACACATAACCAGAAGCGTTCTTTTTAAATTATAGATGTTATAAATCATAAACTTATGATATATTATTTTGTCACACTACAAAACTTTATCAATAATATTCCTCATGAGGTTATTTCAAATGAGTTTTCAACTGTTTTATTTGTTTAATAAAGTGATCGTTTTAAATACCACCCACCTGATGATATTAATAGATAAAGGACATCAATCCTTCTTGCATATTTTATTTCTTTCAATTATATTACATTCAATTCTATATTGCATTATTAACGTTTTTTTATGTTTTTAAAATATATCCCGTCATCTCTGTACTCGAGTTCAAGAACACTGTCGACCGAAGGGAGTGTCCAATATTAAGGATCATAATAAAGTCGGTTTCCCACCCCCCCGTTTAGTGTCAAAATTACAACGAAAGACATAAAATATAAATTTTTATTTTTATTCACAGAAGGTCTGTTTAACTTTCTTCTGTTCCAGATGTCTACTAACTACCTACTGATGAAATAAACTATCAACATCGAAATATTTAAAGAATTGTAATATTTAGAAGATAATTTCAAATAACAAGAAATTAAGTTTAAAAATAAATAACCATAGTTTAATTAGCGTGCAAAATAATTTTTCAAAATCAAGCTCCTTATTATCTAAATAAACCAATAAACAAATTATATGACTACCTCGATTTCTGGAGCCGTTGCCTTATAAACAAAATATTATTTATTGTTGCAGTTCTAAATTTAATTTGAAATTAGTACATTTTCGGTATTTATTTTACGAGGTTCGCTGCATCTTTAAATTTGATGGAAAACCAGTTTATCTAATATAATCAAAATCACTTGAAAAAGGCAGTGCCGAAAATTCGTGAATATCAAAAAAACATCGATATATTTACTGATTCATAGTCAAGCTTCTTTAATAAATACAATGTCAATTGAAAAGAAATCAGTGGTGAAAATTGAAAAAAGTTCTTATATTATATTTCTCACTTATACATCGAAGGCCCATTACAAATGATAAATCTCTTAAAACTGATGCTAATCCTACTGTATTTATATTTATATATTTCTGTATTTATATTTTACTAGCTTAAAACATGTGATTAATCACGTTATATACTGACACAATTTATAATAACAGTTGTTATGAGAATGTTGGTTAGCAACTTAACAATAACGATGTGTCTATAAATGTATTCCTATACATAACAAAATTTAGTGATAAATATGTTGATGATAAATAAATAAAGCAAAGTTGTCAGTAATTTTAATATTTTGCAGCTATGCAGCAGGAGATCGTATACTAAAACCTCTGCTGATAAATAAATCACTTAAGCCCGAGTAATGAAAGGAATACATATGAATACACTGCCAGTCCATTGGAAGGTTAATAAAAATGCATGGATTACTTCAGCAGTTTTCAGTGAGTGGTTCAATACTTGTTTTTTTCCAGGGGTCAAGGTTATATGAAAGATAGTAGACAACGTTCCTAGCCATCCAGTTTTGGAGCAACCCTAATGTAAAAATTATTTTTTTGCCTCCTAATACTTCTGCATTCATTCAACAATTAGACCAAGATATAATTGCGACGTTTAAACAGTATTCAATAAAGAATTCTTTTCAATACATTTTGAATAAAATGGATAATGGTGTAAACCGTTCTGCTATCGACGCTTGAAAAAAAATTTCAATATTGGATTGTGTGAAACATGCAGACGTAGCCTTATAAGAAATACGACCATCAACCTTGAATACCCGTTGGCAAGCTATTTGGACACAATTTGCTAGAAGCGAAGATTCTACCGCCACATCAAATACGACAGACGAAATGTGTAACGAAATAATCACTTTGGGACGAACAGTTAACGACATGGCTGTTGATAGAATCCTTAACCAAGACGAGTTACTAGATATTGCATTGGAGAGCGAAGACAATAATCCACAAAATAGCACTGATGAGGACGAACAATCCTCACTAACAGTTAATTCAATTCTTGAAGACCTTCAAATAGCAAATAAATTGACAAATAATTTTCTAACTAATGATCATAAAACCGAACTAGCTGCAAAATTTCAATCTTGTATGGCTCGCTACAAGGAGCTGTACAAAGAACTGCACAGACTAGGAGTACAACCAAAAATTACAGAATTTTCTAATCATGTTCGTGAAACTGTCTCTGGTAACCGATTAGCACTAACAGTTTTTAAGCCAACGAAGAAAAAGAGAACGCGCTACTACCTGAAACCGACTCCGAATAAAAATAAATAACATTAAATACCATTTTTATGTTCGTGAATAAAATTTGATTTTTACAAAAATTTTTTTTAATCTAATAAAAATTTAATATCTAATGTGTATGTGTATATTAGATTAATAAAATATGTATGGATTTTGATAATTTAATTATTAAATTTTGTAAGAGTTTTTATTTGTGAAACCTATCTCATGTTTTTTTACTAATGTGCC